>VZRE01013487.1:1068664-1121464 GCA_013396775.1 Cephalopterus ornatus | reverse complement strand
TGCCCCGCCCCCGGCGGGCCCCGCGGCCCCGCCCGGCCCGGGGCGCTGCGGACCCCGAGGGTGGGAACCCGCTCCCGCCCGCCGCGCTCGGCTGCCAAAGCTGCGGTCACGGTTACAACAGAAATTAAACATTTAGAAAATATTAGTATTTTACTTAATTACTACTGTTGTTATTATTTTCCCCTAAAAATAATCGGCGCTTCAGCGGCAGCTAAAGAGAATTAGCTGACACGCTGCCGGGAGAAACAGTATCTCACATCGCAGCCTCCCCGCCTAAGTGGAATTGTTAGACCACGGATGTGGAACGATGGTAAAAAAACCCCAAGAACTAAAGAAGGGGCGAAATTAAGAAAGATGGGATTAAACATCAGGGTGTGCGTTAATCCCTCTCACCTGCTTGTCGTAGCAGTTTTCAAGGGCAATTGGGCTGTTTTACTGGAAATTTGGGCTTTGGGATGATCCATATACAGCAAGGCCTGGGAAATCAGGGAGATGGATTGCGTGTGAGATGCCCAGTTGCATCAAAATCTACACCATGGTATCTGAGCTGGTGGACCGCAGCTGCCTGAGGCTATACAATATTTTGGGCATCTCTAACAGCAGAGCATGGGGAACACATTGGAAAGCATCATACTTTTAAGGCTGCTGTCTTGTGATGGAGGTAGTTCACACAGGCAGGATGTCTCTGCTATTTGCATAGTGATTCTGTAGGGAAAGGGCAGATGCCCAAAGCCCAGTCACCTCACCAGGAGCTGAAGAGGGCCAGCCAGGTGCTTCCATATAAATTCAACACTGCATAGGGCAGCCCCTGGTCTGACAAGATGTTACAGTCTCAGTCTGGAGCAATAGCTATGGGTAGATCATCTGTTCTCATGCTGCTTAGCAGATATAGCATTGGGCAGAAACAGTACAGCTGCTATACTGGTGAGCAGAGGAGAGTTGACAAGTGTCCAAGCTCAGTGTGGGCTTCCTGGGGTGAACTCACATCCCATAATCTTCCTCTGCCATAACTCTGCTCCTTCAGCTGAGTACATCCAAGTTCCCACAGCAGGATCTTCAAGCAGCATTTGCTATTACAGCATGGGCTGCAAATCCTCCCTTCTCTAAGACAGATAATAGTTTGCCATCAGCTATCCATAAATTTGTCACTTCTCTTCTAGCCTACAGCAATGAATGATAACTGAGCATAAAAAGGCACAACATGATTCAGGCATCTCCTAAGCAGCAACGCAGGCTGCTGCAAACTGTTCCTGACTGTTCCCCCTGCCTCTCATTTAATACTGGCTTCCCAGAAAAGATAAGGTCAGGAAAATAAAATCCTCTCTAAACCTTCACAGAGGCCAAAAAGGCTGCATCAAACCCTGACACGAAAACCATGGTGAAAAGCTCTGCTAATCAAACACACTGACAACTTTTTACAACTTGTCCAAACAAATGCAGCAGCCGGTCCAAGACCTGCATTCAGCCTCTAACATCAGTGGTTTTGGCAATAGCTGATCTGAAGACACACTGTGTTTCCTCCACTTTGTGCTTCCAAGCAGGTCCTAGAGGATCAATGGAGAAACCTGAAGGAAAGGGATCAGCAGGTGGGGAGGTCTGTGTCACCACTGAGGGAAAGTCCCAGGCTACTCCAGAGGCTGTCACTCAAAGGGTAGGAAGAGAAAACCCACATGGGAACCATCTCATATTTTCACTGGAAGAGTGAAATGTCCTTTTGCTGTACCAATCTTGGCAAAATGAAGCAAACCCAGGAATAACAAGAACACATTTCAATGCATGAGTCAAGGTTGTGATGAGGACTGCTAATGCTGGATGGCAAACAGCTGCCTGGTTGTGTGCTTTCCCTGAAGACATTCATTCCAAATTCCCTGCCCTTCACTCTTCACTGATGGTCACCAAACTGGGGCTGTAACACCAAATAAAGCTGTTGAGATCAAGCCTGAAGAACACAAGCACTTTGAACAGCAGCCCTAAGTGAAGGGCTCACACTCATGAAGATTTGAAATGCTGACCCATCCACTGATGAGTGTCCTGAACAGAGACAATGAAAGTAATGGTAACTTTGGAAATCAGTATAGCACCTGATACCTCATGAACATAGAAGCACCTCGCTGCACCACCTTAGCAGAAGATTTGACAGGGGTTTTAGGTACAAAAGAAGACCTGAGCAGAGACCTGCACAGGAAACAGAGAAAAGACAGTACATTCAAATATGTAAAGGAAGAGTAAGCATCAACTGCACCAAGGAAGATTTAGGTTTCAGGCCAAGCTTTCTAGCAGTAAAACAGGGAAATACTAGAGCAGATTGCCATGAAGAACCAGGGAGTTTCCATCACTGTATGTTTTGGAAGACGAATGTAGACAAACACACCTCAGAATAAACTTAGTAAGGTAACTATATCCATCTCCTGAGTTTTATACTGCTCATTTCCACACTAACAACTTTTATTTTTTCTGCATTAGGTTGCTACTTTCTATGATTTTGTCAGACAGCGTCCAATTTTAAAACTAAAAGCTGATCACCTCCCTGTGCTTCAGAAGAACTCCCAGCCTTTATGAGATAGGTACTCTTTTCCCTCTGTAGGAAGGTCTTGTCAACATTACTTTCTGAGGGTATGGGAAGCTGGAAAATAAAAGCTTGAACCCTTGTAAGAGTGGTCAGCACTGTGTCATCATTGTCATCACTGTGGAGAGCTGGGCTGTCACACACTAAGAACAGTCTTTTGTCTGCATGGAAATTGCATGTCATCTTCTTCCAAGATATCAGTCTACAATGGGGAGTCCAACCTCTTCTGCATACAGAAGCTCTATTACAGACATGAGTGGACATAAAAGAGGACATACTACAGCTTTGAAGGAGGAAGAGAGCAAAATAAAATGTGGATCCTCAACTGTGCAATTAGAATGAGTCTGTGAGGGAGTTCAGGGGAATCTATCACTATTATTCACACACAAACAATAAAGTTGCCCCACTATAGCAGATACTAATGTGAAAGCTGCTCAAACCTTCTAGAAATGGCTCTCAGTAACAACCATACCACTTTGCAACTGGCAGCCAAAGCAGTGTACACAGAACAATGACTGCTATCTGGTGTTCAGGAGATGGGCTTGTGTCATCCTGATTTGCAGGTGCCACATCAGTGCAAATAAGGAACACTGAAAGCCCTGTGAAAGGGTCTTTTTCATCTGAGCTGGTAAAACAGTCGGAGAAGTCTCATATCAGCAGTGCACCTCGTGACACCAACAGTTAACTATCTGGAAAAAAAACAATCCATATCCATCGCTGTCAAAGGCAGCCTTTTCCTTTGCAGAATCCTCTCCTGCCTAACACATGCAAACAAAATCCACTGTCCTTTCAAGCCTCGCTGAGCAAGAATGCACACAGCTCTTTCTGAATAGCATCAATGAGCAAAGCTATGTGTGAGCTACTTAGTGCTGATGGAATATCCCTGCACACGTGTCCCAAGGCCAAAACACAAAGTTTGTTAGGTCTTCCATAAGCTCTGTTTCTTCCCTCTTGCCAACATTTGGGGTCCACCAAATCTTCTAATAAAGCAACTGAAGCACCACTCCCTTGGAGCCTGTCCCACCGCTGATTCCTCAGCTGTTGGCAAGTTTACAAAAAATCAAACACACCAAGCTAGTTACATCACCTATACAAGGGCAGATGAAGTTGGGGCCCTCTGAACCCAGAGCATTCTTTTCTTCTTCCCTTTGCATTCCAGAACCCCTCACTTCTCCTTAAACTTCTTGCATTGCTTCTTTTTATGGCAGGAAAGAACTCCTCCTGCAGGTATAGCCCAATGTGCTGTGCATCACTGCCTTCAGGCACCACAGGGCACTCTGCAGAACCATCACCCTCCCGCTGCCTCGGCACACTCTATCAAAGGCTCATTTACTCTGTTAGTACCGTTACAGGCTTCCCACCCTGACTGAAGCCTGTTCGTTTCCCCATCTCCTTCTTCTCTGTCTGATTTACCTAGCAGTCTATTGCTCTCGACTCCCCTTATCACTCATGGAGTTGAGCACTCTTGGGACATCCCTTCTTCCCAGCTTGACCAGTGTCATCCAGGTGATAAAATGAGTATTGACCCCTGCTCTCTCTTCTTTCCATCAGCCATTTTAGTCTCTCCCGCAATAGGTTGAGGGTAATTTTTTATCAAATTTATTGCATTGTCACCCAGGAAATACCTGCCATAAGGGTAAATGATTTGCTATCCAAAAGAAATCTTTGAAGGTGCTGACACATATGTGCTTAAATGAGTTCCAGAGGTTCTGAAATCCACTGTACAGAGAGCTCACTGCAGTCACAGGCACATTCACCTGTGCTTTAAAAACTCAACATATATTTAACACAGTCCTGTCATAAACAGGCAGCAACACTTAAGGAAACTAGGAGTAAGTAAGCCATTGTTGGAAAATTCCTTTTTGTTCAAGAAAGTAGCAGCAGGCAGGATTTTAAGTAATCCCATATATAAAAAAGCACCAAGTATTTTTCCCATCATTACTGCCACCTTTTAACTGCGAAAAAACCCAAGATACTTCTGGGGTAATTTTGAGCTGTACAGGCACAAGCTGTCAGAGGCAGGGAGAGAAATCTGTCTTATCTGGAAGCATGAATTTTGACTTGACCACTAGTTCCCAAAATGAGGCATGTCAAACTGATGTTTCGTTACTTCACTTAAAATCCATTTTCAGGGTTCATACAGGAGTCAGTTGTGCTTGGAAAGCATTGAGCAAAGCTGGTGGTTTTGTTGATCGCTGCTGCAAGGTTAAGCAGGAGGGCATGGGAACATCTTTGGAAAAGCATTTGCCAGTTCAAAATTTGAAAAGGTGAATCCACTGGTTTTTTCAAAGTATTTTTTGCCATAGGAAAAATTCTTTTTTTTTTTTCTCTTTGTACAGAGGAATAAATCTGGGAAAGTATAAACATTTCTCCAATCCTCTGCTATGAGACAAAGATGGGATAGTTGCATTTCCCTGTTCACAGGCAGGCATCCTTTATGGAGGCTGGTAGCATATGCTACCTGCGTTTAGGCTGTTTCACAAGGGGGTAGAATTTAATGAATCTCTCAGAAAAGATGTTGCTTCATGAAGAATTGCCTTGGAGAATTTTCCCAATTACAGCTTCTGCACAGGATTTTTGTATATAGATTTATCTATAATAACATTTTCATCCAATCCACACACCTGGCTGTGGCACAGAACATGCAGGCATTTCCTCTTGTTGGGTAAGCAATACTCCAAAATAGGTTGATCTTACAAGTCACTCTTTAGATCACTAAAACAAGGAATGGTGATTTCCTTTATCATTACTTATTTCACTACACATATAATTAAAAAATGTTGTCATTTCAACTTCAGACAAAGATGTTTGATCACTTTCTGACAGTGAAATAAATAGAAAAAATATTCTCAACAAAAATCAACTTTCAGCTAAGCAAGTTTAAATTACAAGAAATGATTCTGCAGAATCTGAACGCAGAACTTAAGTAACTTAATGGCATCTCTTCAATATTTTATTACACAGGTCTCCCACTCTTACAGGTTAATGGGTGCCTGACTGAAAAACTGTCACATCTCTTCGTGAAACAAACAGTAGGTCATGCTCATTATTCACCTGCCAACTTCTGGCCTGACATTATAAGGAAATGAGGAGAAAATTTCCATCCCATTTTTGCAGTTAGTCCTCTGCAGCAGAGCAAGAAAAGCCTCACACTAAGGTAATTACATAACCCACTTTTCTGAGCCCAATCAAGTGATAAGACTAGTAATTCAGAATGAAAAAACGACATAAAATGAAATCAAAAGGAGAATTACATCTCTAGTAGCACTAGTGAAAGCACTAGAAAAGCACTGTGCCTTGCTTAAGTACATCCCACATTCTGATAATCCTTATACAAACCTTTGGGAAATGAGAATGAGCATCCACAAAAACTTCCTTGAGTTCAGAACTGCATAATGTTCTCATGATGTTCTCTGCCCTGTTTGAAAGCTTCTCAGAAGGAGTTAGTTATTACAGATCTCAAAACATTTCAGAAACCAAATAAAAGCTTGTGACATAGTCTTCAGGAGAAAAAATATTTACATATACATGTGGTATCTAACTGGAGCACGTTTTTCTAGGTCAGTCAGCCTGTTAGGCAGAACTGTGAGAGACTGGACTTTTTTTCCCAGATCCAGCATTTCCAGTTTATAGGGTTTAGGTCTAGGCTTTGGTGAAATGGAATCTATCTAGGTAAGTACTGCATCATATGGGTAGCCATGCCTCATAGTACTAGGAGAACCCTAAAATAACTGTAATTGTACATAAACTGTAATTGTACATAAACTCTCAATTCTAAAAATGCATGTATTTTCTGGACTGTTGTAGTTACATAATGCCAGCTGAAGGATAAGCATGAGGTTGTATAGTTACGTTTTGGAATGCTCCAAGCCCAAGATCCTGAAGGAAATCTTCTATCTAGAATGTAAGAAAAGTTCCAGTGGGTTTGGTGTTCATAAGAAAAGAAGCCTCAGCATGGTAGAACCTCCAGAGATTTGATATATTGTTCTGTACTGTATTACTAGGAGCTGGTGACAAAATTAATGTATCAACAAGCCAAACATGTTGGCAGCAGCTAATAAGGTCCCCCTTGTTCATGGCAGATAAGTCCCTAGTTTAATGCAAAAGCCTTGCACCTTAGCAAGTACACTGATGAAAATAAAGGAACTGGTAGAGGACTGGGGGCAATGACACCATGACAGCAAATTTGTCTCCAGGCCTGCCTTCAAAATAGGTTAGTCCATCAGACAAAAAAAGCCTTTTTCTTATCCTTTTCCCAACTGAATTTCTGCCCAGTTCTCTCCAAGAACTGCTTGAATTTCCTGGAACTGCACAAAGCCTTCCAGCTTCATGGGTTCTCCCATCATCTTTACAATTCCACACTGCCCTCCCCAAGCCACAACCCAAAAATTGGAGGAAAAATTTCAGAACCACTGAACTAGTAATGAAAACAAATACTGTAACAGCCCGTTCTCTGAACTGAAAAAGCATCTCCCAGATAAAAGCAGAAGCTGTGAGGAACTACTTGTAGAACTGCCATGCAGATGTCTCTGCTGCAAGTTATGAGAATTTTCTTACTGAAGCCATTTAGCAAAATGGAAATGTTCCCTTGAGAGGCTTTGGAAAACAAATTGCACCAAAACTTTTTTTCCCCTCATGAGGTATGATGCTCCTGAAGAATGCAAGCCATAAACACACTGCTTCAGAACTTTCAAGTGTGGCTTTATTCCAACAGAAGTCCAATAGCAGGGGCCTTCATAACTTCAGGGCTAACCCTGGTAAACTGACACTTCTTTTAGACAGCACAAGCACCAACAGCTATTGCAAGACTGCTCTACCACAGTGCATTTAGTTAGAAAAGATCCAAGGGACCCAAAACTGGAATTCTTCAATCTACAGTTCCAACAGACCACAAGCTGCACAGTTAAGAATGCATTCAAGACAACAGACCTCTCTACTCCAGCTCCAAATATTCAGTTTACTTGTCCACAGACTGGAGAGGAGACTTGTCTTTTCCTGAGCTGATGCTTCCTGGACACATTCCAGTGGAAAAATTGCTGACGCACTCACAATTACAGAATTTTGCTGTCTTCAGTGAGGCTCTGTATACATACTTCATTGGCAAATTTGGCTAGATGCTGGTAATACTGAAGCCAGAGCAAAAAGTAACTTTTGCATTTGTGTTAGCTCTGCAGTAATGACAGCGATGAGAATGTGCTATCAATTTTACCCAGTTTTAGTACCAAAAGAGTAAAGAGTTTGGGGTTTGTTTTTTTAACCCAAAACTTGTTAAAGCAACATACCTAAGACTATCCTACAGAAATCAATTTGTGTGCCTTTCATACAATTTCAAATGTAATTCTGGAGGAATTAATAGACACTGTTGCTTCACAACATTCAGACATCAGAGAGAGCATAATGTAATGTTTATTTGCAGTCTCCATTACCTCCAATCCAGCTTTCACCAATTTTCATACACAAAACACCAGAGGTGCTTTCTATATGCACTCTGCCTCAACTGAAAAGATTTACAATTGTATTTATCTAAAACATTTGGTCAAGATTGGCTATTGCTTACACAACTATTTACTCAATTCCCTGGCCTCTGTACCAGAAGTAGGAAGAGAAGCACTGACCGGCCAATTGAAGAGTTATCAAAAAGCCTGGATTCAAGAACCAGAAACTCCTGAGAAACAACCATGTTAAAAGGAGTGTTGTCTGTAAGATCTTTATTTCTTCCATAAAAGAGGAAGGACTACATCATCTAAGCAGAGAGCTTCCAAATTCTATTAAGCAAGATGGTTTAAGATACACTCATGAGGTTTTTGGGGGAGGAGGGAGCCAAGGGAGGAGAAGGAGAGAACAAATAGCCTTTCCCCAAACAGCAACCATAAAGACAAGCTGTTGAAAACTAGTCACATTTTGCACTCCTTCAGAAACTGAAAGGGGGAAAACAAAGCAACCCCCCAACTTACGTGCTTGGGTGGATGTATAAAAACGTTAATTATTTAAACACAGTACCTCTCTGGAGGAACTTGCTTGCAGAAACAAAAGCAATGCCTGTGCAGTATCTATCTTTTCAATGTCACTTTAAAAGATATACAATCCTATCTGGATATGCGAAAGCTAATAGTGCCAGAGGACAGAGAAAGCAAGTAGGCAGCCCACCATTCTGTGGCATTAAAAAGTGATTAAATGAAATTCACAAACGGTTCAGTGACATTTGTGATAGACTAATCACATAGCAGTGTTCTAAATAGAGAAACAGACCCATTATCAAAATATTCCCTTTAAAAAAACTTGTAACTTGGCAAAGTACTTAATGTATATATTGTGTGGAGATAATGGCTTCTCACTTCAGCTTTAGAGGAACACGGATGAAAAGAGGGCTTCCCACAGCTGGACGTGCCAGAAGTACTAGTACAATATCCAGACTTTGCTTTAAGTCTCCATGTTTTGGAACAAAGGAAAACTAAGTATTGATCCAGTTTATAAAGTCACCTTAAAATCAGCCTCTACTTTAAAACTAAAAGAAGTTATTTTATTCAATGGCAGAGCGTTCACCTACAGATACCAATGATTCACTTGAAGCAAAACTTAATTATTTTCTGACAGACTGGTTAAAATTGGCCAGGGAAATCAGAGCTGAAAGCTCAAATACTTATCAGATATACAGCAGGACGCACTCCTTCCCACTATGACCTACCTGTACAGTTCCCCCAGGCTCCAACCCAACACTGCCAAAACACAGATGTTTCTCATTGTGGCTGCTGCATTATCGGTACTTTTTATATAGAGATAATATAGTGCTAGTCAATATAAATACTTGGCTCATTTTTTAAACTTAGGAAGTTGCCTCCTCCATGGCAGGTGCTCTATTTCAGACAGCCACACTGATCAAAACATCCCTACATGGCAGATGCCTAAAAAAAACCCATTAAAAAAAATCAAGCCAAGTGGCTCTCAAATCCGTCACAAAAACATTCAGGATATTTCTAGCTAAATACAGTGCATAATTAACAGTGATCTTAGAAAGACTTAACCTTTATTTGCCCATTTATTTTAGTCCACGCTTACCCCAACTTCTCCCAGTACACTGGCTGTATCACAAAACATATTTCTCCACAGCCAAGAAGAATCTTTTTGGGTTGGTCATTCACTTTGGAGTTGTATCGTACAATACAGTTGTAAGGAAATTCTGAATTCAAATGGGGGTTGGATAGATGCAAACCACACTTACACTGTATACAGAAACTGGTGTTCAGCAGTAATGCCTTTTCAAACATTCTCAATTGCAAACTCATCTATTTTCACAGTCAATACATTTTTGTCTGAAAAGTTTATTTTAGTTTTCTGAACACTCTAAAGCAACTGTGCTTTTGATGTTACACAAGTGTTCAGATAGGATTAACAAAAATTAAAATGTTCTAAATTACAAATTTAATTCCTGTAAGAGTTTGAGAAAAGAAATAGAACAGAAAAGCATGACATACACACATCGTGAAGAAACCCCAACTTTTCATGCAATGGCAGGCAAGATGTAAAAAGCCACCCGAATTCACACATTTTTACACTGAATCATCAGAAAAGTACTCTGTAGTAAATCTGTACATCCAAATACATTTGGGATCTACACCTAAGTTACATTATTTAATGTTATATACACTTATTACCCCTTTTATGATATCTAAAGGAAAATCTTCATTCAACCCAAACCCAAAAAAAATGCAAGACTAACTTGGAAAAAAAGGAGAATCACTTTAGACATTCAGTTAAAATGTTGGTTTTGTTTTAATCTAGACCTCAGAGTGTTCATTAAAAAACAAACAATCCTCTTCATTTAACATTTTGCTTTCTAACTGTACAGTAAATTGCATTGCAGAGATCACACCCCGTCTTCAGACTGTATTTTCTTTGGATGGATTTAAGATGTAGCTGGATATTATTTTAAAGATAAATAAAGGGAAGTTGGTCCAACCAGAACAACAGCTGATATATTACATGCATATGGGTTTTTTATATATTTTTAAATTATTTTTTAAACAAATGAGTGTAGGGTAGTTGATATCGCAAATAAACCAAAAAGCACCTGGAGTCAAAATATAAAACATACCTCCTATCCTGGCAATGGCAGTAAAAATCAGAAGAGTAATCTTTCTGGAACAGTATTTTTACATAATTTAGAAATGTTGAGTACCAGGAAGACTACTAATCAAGTAGTTTTAGCAGCCAAGTTTCCCTCTTTTTATTGAATGGAACAAATGCTTTAAATAAACCGTTTGTCCTCTTCACTGAAGAGAGCTAGTCTATTCATCTTTAATGAGCTAGGTTTTTTGTTTTTTGATGTTGGGTTTTTTTTTGGGGGGGTGAGGGGGCTGGGCGGGGAAGATTAGCCACGTACTGTAGTAATGCCTACTGCATATAATCCAAGCATTTGCTGTGAACAGTTGGAGAAAGCAGTCAGTAAGAACCTAGGATCAATGGAATAGATGTTACTTTAAGCCATCCACAAAATGGGAGACCCATATAGTGCCCAGTGTTAAAACCCAAATCTCTTCTCGCGCTTTTTGCTGTGCAAGTTCATCCCCAGGAAAAGAGGAACTGATCCATAGTTCAATTTTCTTATTTCCTTAGTCAATTTTCACATTAGTGTAGATTTTACGAACAAAGGCACTTGTTCCCATGTAACCAATAGCTCCTGCAAAATAAACCAAAAACATTGAATATGTTAGAGAGCTGATCATCAAAGACAGCAATATAAACCACACACACTTAAACAGAGAAAGTCACATAAAGCATGCACTCTGCACACAGAAAATTATCTACCTGCAATACTTGTTCTCAAACACCAATTATCGATGCTCCCTCTGAACGTCTGGCAAGAACTTCCCTAGTCTAGCAATCTAAATCCATTAAGCCATCTTACCAAGAGGCCATGCTCACTTGGCCTCCATAAATACAGCAGCCCCCCTACTGCTGCCAATAACCGGGTCCATTTTTTCTGAACAGAGGGTAAAAAACATACAATCACCAACTCTGCAGGGAAGGTGGATGGGAGGGCAGGTTTTTATTATAAGTTACATGCCTTCTGGATGAGTGTTTTATTGGCAGATGGCTTTTTCCCTCCCACAAGGCGCAAATAATAATAGATCCCCATCCCAGGAGTCTTACACTCCAAGGAGGTCTGTACAAAGAAATTAAACAAGTAGCAGTTAGTAGTTAAAGGAAATTGCAACCTGTGGTTTTCAAATTAGTACGAGTCATGAGCAGAGTATGCATTGTCACAGCAATAATAAAAGAACAGGTCACTGGGTTTTTGATAGGGGCAACAGTTTATGCTAAACCCAAAATACTGCAGTACTAAGGACATCCAGAAAAATGAAAGAAATGCACTGGACCAAGACCTCTTCTCAGAAAGAGATTCAGCAACTTACCTGGTCAAACCCAGAACCCCAGGTTTGCCAGGCTCAGTAAGTACTGTGGTCTTATAATATCCACAGGGAATGTCTTCATCTCTTCCAAGCAAAATGAGAGTCAGTTTGGCTAACTATCACGTTTGAAATGAAGTTGAAAATCAAGCAAGAATTAGACTACTGCTGTCAGACTGCCAGCAGTCATAAAATATGGGAAGGATAGAGAAGTCGAGTTCTGTAACTCACCACAGAGAACGCCTAACATTAAATGCTTGGATCCTTGGTAAAGAACAGACTCTAAAGAGAAAAGATATTTTTCCTTCCTTGAAGCAATCCAGAGCAAAGCATGAAACATTTGCAGTGAACTAGGATGCATCAGAATTGCAGAAGATATGTTAAAGTCTAACCAACGCTAACAGTTTCCTGCCAAACCTTCATTTTCCAGTACAAATATAAAGAGTTTGTTTGCCTTTATAAATTACGGCCATACAGACCTGCAGCTGGCATTGCTGTCTAAGGGGTTATTCAGATCTTGAAGAGTTCTTTAAATCCTGGGGATTATGTGTTAATTTACGAAGTCACAAGATTCTGACTTTTAGACTCTCAAAAGCCCAGAATTCAGACCTAATCAGGAAATCTGCACAAGGCACACCTGATGCATCATTTCAATGTTTTTGGAGTGGTAAAGACCCTGCGGAGTCAGCTTCTGTACTGCACAGCATTTCAAGTTGTATAAATATCATTGCAGCCATTCAGGTGGCCAGCAAACAAGAAATCTGCATAACTAACTTGGGCAAAGTAGAGTTCAATTAAAACAAATACAGCATACACAAGATCAGGTTGTTGCTTGCAAGCCTGCCCATTCAAGGAGAGACCACTACAGAATTTGGACAGATGCAAAAGCAGGCTGTGAATAGAGTTGATGCGAGTTTGGAATCCTACAGAGAAACATGCAGATTCTTCTGTAGCTTGTCAAGAAATTAATCTGTATTACACAGTAAATGGACAAAATGGCACTAGACTGGTTGCAACACTCATGATGTTCTTCCTGTTAAAGCAAACACTGTCAACAGACCCAATGCCCATTTTAGTTGCTAAACTCATATACATTCCAGAACTTGTTCTTTGAGAGTTCCTCTAGTGATGTGATGCCAGGTATCACAGAGATGTGAGAGAGCAAAGCATTAATTGTGTTTCACTTGGGATCTAGAGAAAGCATGAGATGGAAGTGAGGGGAATGAGTACAGAGTAGCAGTCACATGAGACCACAAGCTCTCATTCCCATAAAGAAATCATAACCTATTCTGAATCACAGGAGCCTTATCCATGAAAGCCACTAGTGGCCAATACCCAAGGCAGGGGTTAAACCTCAAGGCTACTTCATAGGCATTGAATAAAACATGGGGCAGGGAGGCAGAAAGCCTAGGCAGTGAGGACTAAAGAATGTCCTCCTGAATCAAATGCGGGGCAGCTGGCTCATCTGAATAAAAAAAAAACACAGTAAAGAGAAATACTTTATTTATGTATTAAACACCTTACCAGATGATATTTATAACTTGGTTATGGCCTATATAGGTTTAATAGAAATAGACTGCAAGCATATTTCAGCAGAACAAGCTTTTAAATAAAGAAAAATATCCAAATACTTAGGAAGAGCAACTACAAAACAAAAAAAGATTAATCCCCATCTATTACTTCAAACCAATTAACACTTACTACAGTTGTGACTTTGTAAGTACAGAATTTTTAAAAGCCCTTCAGGCATACTTACAGTATTTATTTGGATGCTGAAGTGTGGTATTGCAAGAGGCCTTTCTATACTATGTAGCTCCTAAGCCATCCACTAAAAGTTGTGGAATTAGTTTTATTCTTTTCTGTCACTAAGAGGAAAGGGAAACATGAGGAGCTCAAAAGGTTTGGAAGTTCTCATGGGCTCCCTACTGTCCAGACCCAAAACTGAGGTGCTCTGCAGAGAGGAGCAAACTTTGTGGATCAAAGCATCCCACCACATGTGGGGTTTGAGTTCACTAGGCATTGTCAAGGGCATTAAAACCAGAGTTGGATGATACATGCCTACAGAGAGTTTCCCTGCGGCTGCTCTGGGCCCTAACGAGTTGGTCTCATACCCAACTGTGTGATAGGGAACACGCCCATTCGCGGCAGCCCCCACAGAACAGCTCCACACACTTTTCACAGGACACGTACAGTCAGGAGCATGCACACTGCACAATTCCTTAACACAAATGTCTTTGTTAGACCTCAATGGCTGCAAGTTCCCTAGACAAATGCTTTTTGACAGGGGATTTTTTCTTCACTCCACATGCTGAAAATGGGAGTTCTCAGTAAAAAGGAATCTCACAGCTTCTCTTGCAACACACTTAAAAAGACAAAAAGAAATCTCAATGGTGCTCCAGAAATAAAGTTTAGTGTGCTGAAGTATTTTCTGGTTTTGAATAAATTTGGATTTTACTCTAATATTCCATCAAATACTGTCCCACCATGAGTAGAAGGCATTTGACAATCTTCCTTTTCCATGTTTAAAAAGCATTTTAATTACAGAAACTGGTGGGCAAGCTTGGCTTCTGCATCATACACATTTTAATCAATACCAGCCTGAGCACTTTAAAAAGAAAAGATTAGAGCTGAAAAGTATAAGCCTATTAAAGAAAAAAAATGGCTGCAAGACTACCAAAACAGCAGGGAAGTCTTGTAATGTGCCAAGAACCTGATGAAGCAAGATTAGATTGTATGAGAGAAAAGGGGAACAGGTACTCAACAGTTAAGAGATTAATTCCCTCCCCTTTTTATAAACCATTGTGATATTACCCACCCTCTTGGGATATCAAGAAATCTGTACTTTACAGAATTAAGTTCTTGTAAGACATCATGTGTCTCATATAAACTAAAAGAAATCCTCCCATTAGCTACAGGACTATTCATTCACTAAGAAGCATGAAATAAAGATCAAACATAAAAGCCAAATAACATCATAGAAAAGTGCAAAAGAACCAAGAAGCACTTTCTGAAAGTCATAAAGAAGAGGATAAAAATCAAGTTAACAGGTGAACAAGTTTGTTTGACTTTATCAGATGACCTCCATGCCAGGAATTATGTTTTTCTCTAAACATTGTCAAAACAGTATCTTAAAAAAATCAATGAAATCTGTCTGCACACAGGAGCACTCTGCACTCTCCTCACCTGTGAATATTTCAATACTTATTTCTCAAAAGTTGAACTGAAGTTTCAGCCCTTTCTGCTCTGGTCACCCTCATACACACATGCCACAAGATACAGACGGTACTGTCATCAGTATTGTGCTACCATTTATGCCTCAGTGGATGTACCCAGCTCGTTGCCTTGGGGCAACAGTAAAAATTGTGAAGCAAAATGGTAGCATGGACTCAACTTAATTTGGAATTTATGTTGCAGAATTTCTTGCCAAATATTGAGTCTTTCAAGCTTGCATTGAGGACGAAATTCTCTGCACAGTACACACATTATCTTCCTACCAGAAGACACAATCCACAAAAATCTTTTAAATCAGGTAGGAATAAAGTATAAGCAGAGAACTTCTCAGATTCTTCTTAAAGATTCTAAGCTTTTTTGAGCAGACCTTGCAGACACACACATTCCACCACCAAAACCATGAGCTAAATTCAGAAGTATGACAGTCTGAAAAATTCTGTTAGAAAAATGTCAAAATATCTGAAACTTACCACACATTATTCCCAAAGCTGTGCTAAATACTGCCATATAACCAAAGTAAAATGATGTTTGAAACAAGCCATACATCCTGAAAAAGAAAGACAGGAATTTACACTAAGTATTTTCCTCAGGTTTGTTTCAATAAACTTACTTGGCACTACAGTAATCTGATATTCAAGCAAGAAAACTACCACTTACTTTGTCTTGAAAAAGTAGTAGTAAAAGGAGTACATGTAAACATAAATCGCAGTTGATGCCGCAGAAAGAAAGCTCGTCCATTGCCTAGAAGTAAACACACATGTCCATCATGCACCTAGCCAAAAGGCTTCCCAAGAAGATGCACAATGGACTTGGAAAAGACCCATCTAGACTGAAGAAACATTACTTTTCTACGAAACTCTCACAGTCTGGTTCACTAAGCAAACAATGCAATACTTACCACCTATAATCCTCTGCGTTTAGCAGGAAATACGTACAAACGATAGTCACACAAACTGTCACAATGCAGAGGATAACCAGAACCAGCATCATAAAGCCATAAACGTAGTAGATCTTGTAAGCCCAGAATGAAGTAAAAATGAAATACCTGAAGAGAGTAAACAAAATATGCAGATGATATTGTAATTAAACTTAAATTATTATAATTTTTAATCAAACTGTAAAATACCTGACATACTCACATTTCAATAAAAATTGATCCAAAAGGGAGGATTCCACCCAGGCAAACAATAACAGCTGGTTCCATGAACCTGAAAGATATTAAGATTAGGTTAGGGACAATTTTAATCCAGATAATTAATATAGCACAGGGCATTATTTAAAAGACAGACTAACAAGAACATTTCTGTCTCATACCAGCATATTAGAATGAAGATTCCCTCAAAAATGTCATGTGTAGGGATAAAAGAAGGAGTTATTCTCAGGAACATAACATAACACTCATACCTATCAATAAGATTAACCATCTAACCAGCCTTAAAGCCACAAAAAGAATCTCTCTTGCCCAAAGGGGGACTAAGCAATCAAGCCTCATAACATCCACTAGCTTTGAATGAAGGCAGTGAAAACTCAGTGCTGCTGATGGCTACAAACACAGCAAACAGTACAAAGAAAATTTTGCAGGATAATAGTTATATAATTACGAGCCAGTGTTTATTTTTAATGCTATACTGAGTCATGAACATATGGCTAAAAATGAATACTCAGCTACCTGTAGATGATACTGTCACTTACTAAAGATGACCTCTGTGTAGTACTTGCGATGATGCTGAATCTAAGTGCTAACCAGTGATTTAATTTGCAGCTTCTTTTATTATTTATAGGGAGACTTGTCTAAGCTGATGGTGTGCTATTTCATCATTTTCAAGAGAAGTATCTTATTTCTTTTTATCTGTCATGCTGATCCAGAAAAATCCATCAGATTCCCAAGATACAGGTCACAATATAAATCACTGCCTAGCATCTGAGCTGCACAAGTCACCACTAAAAAGAGACTAAGTGTGCTGCACTTCATGGACATCACAAGCATACATATTTCAGTGCCCCCTTCACTTTGTCTGTTCCATTCCTCTGAACAGAGAAACCAAGAAAAATCTATTTAAAAAATCCTTTGAGGATATTTTAATTTCCATAGCTTGCTGCTTCCGCTTCAGAATGAAATTAACAAGAAAAAGTGACTGCATTCATAATTTTCCAAAAACCTACATGTTATTTGTTGAGACTAGGCACCCCTTTACATTCATTTAAAAAAAAAATGAAGGCTTCTTCACAATTCAAACCATATACCTGTAATATTTTAGGCTCTGTGCCATCAACAAAAGTGCAAAACTGGGAACAGCATTGCAAGCTTCTCCCACCATCACCCTGAAAATATGTCTCAGCTTGTACATATAGACCATTAATCAGAATAGTTCTGCCTCCAAGGCACAGTCATTCCTAAACCTGTAAGAGGCATTAAGTAAAGAGGAGAGGTTTTAGTTTCAAGATACCTAGACAAGAACTGGATTGGCTCCATCCCCTTTATACAGGGACTAAAAAGCATTTCAGGCAAAATGTGATTCAGTGATCCAGGAGTGTAAAGTCTGCTACAACTATTAACCATGGTGTATTAATTAAAAAGAAAAATCATATTAAGGAAACATCAGTTGAGCTGTTCTTTTAGACACAACTCAATTTAAATAAAAAGTTATTCCAGAAAAACTGAACACCTTAGAAGTTATTTTAAATGTACAGAAGTGATTACTTCTAGTTAACATTCATGCTCATCTTTACCATTTCTTCTCTGGTATGGGACGAGGCACTGCATTGACACGACATGGAAAATTAGGCTGTCCTGACAGATTTCGGCCAAGAATCGTACCAACCAAGTTCAGTGGAAGGATGACAAAGAAACAAATACAGCAAACTGCCACCTGTAAGCAAAACAACTGAAGTTGTAATTTAAAAAAACACGTATAAGACAACAAAAGAAGATAACCAACCAGTATTAGTCCTTAGTAGTTATTGCTGTAGACTTATACTCCTACTATGAAGCATTAGTCAACATATACCTAGTTTATCAAATGGAAGCATATTCTTCCTGAGAAACCTTTTAATAAACATTATTAAGTATATTTTCATTAATCAGTTGAGAGAATAGAACCATAACAGACTGTTTTACTGTTTCCACCTAATCATCAATTCTCAATACATTGCACAGGAAATAAATGGAAATCTTCATAGCAGAAAATGTCATCAGTGTCTCTTACACTTTTGCAGAG
Organism: Cephalopterus ornatus; assembly: GCA_013396775.1. Classification (NCBI taxonomy): domain Eukaryota; kingdom Metazoa; phylum Chordata; class Aves; order Passeriformes; family Cotingidae; genus Cephalopterus; species Cephalopterus ornatus. Next base: position 1,103,042 of record VZRE01013487.1, on the reverse strand, counting down.
TGCTATCCCTGGGAATTAACATCTAGCAGCTAGGCAGTTGCAAACAAAATTACAACTGTCAGGTGCAAAATTTTTAATCTAATCAAAGAAAGACCCACACAAGAATTGCAAAGCCATGTCAGAATGTCAGCAATCAAAATTTTGGGTTCAATTTTTTCCCCTATGCACCAACTAGGTTATTAAGAACACAGACTGACCAAGTAAACAGTGACCACTGGTATGCGAAGATTACATGATTTAGAAGCACAATGGCCCTACTTACATAGAGAAATCAAGTTTATACACAATGCAGCAAAGTCAAGCCAGTGTTCCAGGTCTTTCCAATGGCACAACCTACCTAAAAATTTACCATGAATCATCTTTTTTTTTTTGCCAGTATACTTATGTAGCTCTATTTTTGCTATTCCTTGAAGGCAACACAGTTTATCTTCCAAAACAGGAAAAGTTCAAGTGTTTACCAAGACATTCACTACTTTACACAAAATGAATTAGCACAAAATGAATTAGCATTAGACAGTTTGCTAACTTTTTGATATTGATAATTAAAGACAGAACAGTTGCCCATAATGCAATAACCACAGTTCTGAATGCTGACCCTGTGACCTCTTCTATGCAAACATATGAAAATACTGCCTTTTAATGGCACTGTTGCCTCAGGCTCTGTGTACACCCTGGTGCCTCCTGAGAAAGAAGCTGTATTCATCTTTCATTCCATCAGAATGCAAACCATGGCAGCACATTAATGCAAAACAACAGACAGAAGAACAGGTTTAAGAGTCACACACTGACTTGCTTAAGAAGCAGCTACTCCAAGGATAAATAAAAGCTGTTCATGTATGTTATACCTACAGAAATCTACTGCAAGAAGCTGAAAAGCAAGAACTACATTAGCTCAATACAAACTCAGCATTAGGTGAATCACACAAGTTTAAGGCAACATTTGACTAAAGTCAGTGGATTATTCCTCTATTAATGACTTGTATGTCATTACTAGCTTAGGTCAGATGGGAATGGAAAACATTGCCTGGGGCTGGATGGAGCAAGCCTTCATGCTTCACAGAAGGGGTGCACCAAACTGGTGGTCAACAAGCAGAAGCACTTTCCAGACTGCTCTGTATATCTTTGAGGAGAGGTCATTAAAGAATTACATCATGAGCCACTAAAATATGAAGCTTCAATGGTAAATAAGGAGAAGCTAAGTAGTACTTACACTTGCAGTATAAATAATATAATATAAAAATAAAGCAGTTTTTACACAATCAATTCATATTTAGTAGCTCCCATTTATCTTCTTCCATTATTCAAAACAAACCACAGGTAAGCAAGCATAATGTCTTAGGTAGGATACTGGGGTTAAATTACAGCAGAAGTATAAAACTTGCTCCATTAATGGATGCAGGTTCTGCCCTTGAAAACTGCTCAGTCTAAATGAATGAGCAGATGAGAATTTTCAGAGAAAAATGTCAAAAAGTATCAGAAACATCAAATAAACACATCATCTTGAGTGCTACCTTTATTAAAATCCTCACCAAAAAGTCCCAGCTTGTTTCAAGTGTAGTAGGTAGAAGGGATGTTCAAAAATTAAGGTCTGGATAGGGTTCAAAGAATTTCTGAGCTGAACATATTGAAACCATTTCCATTTTCAAGAAAAGTGTGCTCTGCTTCCTGCAGCAAGGTGTGTCAAGTGGCCCTGCCCATGGTGCTCTGTGGTGTTCTAGCAGGTAGGTTTCAGACCCAGGCAGCACAAAAGGGCATCTGTACTGCTTATCCAGCCACAGTCGTCTTTTGCATCTATCAAGATGACTGTAGCTTAATTTCTTGATCTCGAAAATTTCCCCTGTCTGGGAATAGTGGTAGAGCGAGAATCCACTGCTTTACTGCATAAAGAAACCGTCTGGGAACAGCCTTGGATTCCAAGATCACCTGGAACAACACTTAGTAGCTTGTATTTGTCCACCTGCTAAAGCACGGCTGATATAGGGAATATACGTAGAAAGAATATAACTATGGACAAGGATCCAAGCAAGGAACATTCAGGGCTAATTACTGATAAGCTGGCAAACTCCTAGATGAAAAAAGGCTGTCAGTACCATCTCATTCTAGTGGCATGCACTGCAGAGCTGAATGGCTTCAAACTGAGTGGGCAAGGAGAAGACCCAATTTGATCCAGCAGTTGTGTTATCCAGAAAACTGACTAAGCAGCAGCTTTGAAATCTAAAATGTTCATCTGCATAAAACAAGCTGAGACAGACAAAGGTCCCTTAAATAATGGCTTCAGTAAATACAGTCAAGCTGTCCCCAGTACACTTCCTAACTGGCATCTGTCAGAAAATCTGAGTGCTTGTGGTTTCATTATCAGATCAGTCAAAACATGACTGATCTTACATTATATTAAATAATCTTACATTATATTAACCATCAGCTGAGAAATGAACTGATCTCAGACAGAACAGCTGGCATCTTCAGTGAGACCCAGTAAGCAGCATCAGATAAAGTCACTGTTTTGTTAAACAGAGAACTGCCGTCTGTCAGCACTACGCTATGTTCTGAGAATGGTGGAAAGTGAAGCACATTTTCTTCCTTTTTTTCATGAAGCCATCCAGGAGTATTGAATTATCTGAGACGATTTTGCAGTGCAAAGGAGACCAGATTAAGCAAGCAAGGACAGGCCATAGTGCAGGCTCAGGAATGCCTTTTACTCCCACCTGCCTCTGATAAGCTGTCCAAAATGATAAAGACATGAATGTTCTGTCTTCTGAGATAAGCCCACCCTGCTGACACCAACTTGCTGGTCTTAGTAGGTTGACCAACACAACTCGTACAGTTTGTACACACCATGCTGAATTCAGTAGCATCTTCCTCCTTGCTTTCCACTTACTGTCTGAATCACAGGTAGTCTACCTGCTCAGATGGATAACTGGTGAAATTACTTTCTTCACTCTTGGCAGTAATAGTCTTCTCTGGATGTGAGAAGTGACTGGAGATAGCTGGCTGTTTGACCTTTTCAGGCACGTTCCTCTTAATTTCAGATCTGAGGTGAAGACAGTGCCCCATGCCCCAAACTAAGTAGGTAGACCCTGTTGCCACAGATGGCAACAACAGTGATGATGAAGGCTGGGCAGCATCTAAACCTACAGTTTAAATCCAAACTGAAGCAGACACAGGACACTGGGGTACACAAGTGTCTTAATGATGAAATTATGATATTTCTGCCTAAAAGGTTTTTGAGAGAATACAACGGTGAAAGCAGTCCAGGCACTTACTGGCCTCCATTTCACCATCACAAATGGTAAGAAGAAATGAAGGCAGGACCAAGACACATATACATGCCCTATCCTCCCGCAGAAGGCTCCCTGCAGAGGTCACCGGTAACACACTAAAAAACCCAAACCCTAATAACAGCTATTATGTGACAGGCAGAGATAAGAAAGTAAGGTCTTTGTGAGCCTTTTAAGAGAAGTATTATTGTAACATCAGCCAAGAGAAATTCAGAAAACCACTTTAACTACCACTTCACAAAACACAAATCATGCAAAGAGGCAAATATACTACACCTACAAAGCTGTTTTTTCATCAAGCAAACAAGCACAGGTTCTCTATAATCCATATTACTCAAGACCAATTACATGGGTTTTTGTACCAAGCCAGTACATTAAAAAATACTTATTCCATTTTGACTGTTGCATTTTTGTTGTACAAAATATCTTATTTGTACACAAACTTCTGATTTAGTTTGCAGGTTTTAGTTGCCACAGAAAAGACTGTCAACCTCAACAAAAATGCATTCTGACTCCTTTTTGTTTTGTTTTGATGGGGAAAGAATATTCTACTGTCCTTGACTGAATGTGCAGAATTCAGTTTTCCATATTTGAAAGGGAACATTGTCAGGATGGATATAACTAGTGCCATGTGTTTCATATTTTCTGACAACTGTAGATTAAACTTCATTCAAAGGTGATAATTAAAATTTTTATGAGCATATCTAATATTAAACAGCTACTGGCAGGCTATGGTGCCTTGACTGCTTAATGCACAGGGAAGAAAAGCAATAAAAATTGACTGTCAAAGCAGCAGTTTGATCTTTCCTGTCAGCTACCAAAACTGCACTCTCAGTCATGAGAGTCTCTCCCATATAGAAGTTACTGAATTTGGTTAGTGCAACAGTTTTCAGTATATCATCTGGCCAAACATTACAGGAACGAGAATAGAATAGAAGGCTTCAAAATAAAGTGATATTAATTTTATTACAAGTAAGTTGTTAATCTAGGGTTCTGGCTAATAAACTGAACTGCTGAAAATGTAGGCAGAAGCATTAAGCTGTGTCTATTTTCAGCAAAACTAAGGGTTTTGACCAAGGGTTCCATAGTCACTTCCAAGTAATTTGAGGAAGCACCCTGCTGACTGTATGTAACAGGATTTTTTCTGTTTTTAGTCAAATTTCCTTATCTGGCTCAAGAAATGAAAATCTTTGGCACTACCGAGTCCTCTTTTTCTCAGTGGCAGTCAATACTCGTATCAACTCAAACCTGCCAGGGAAAGCTGCATCCGGGATTAAGCTATTTGTTGGAGGAAACACTTATTTCTTTCTGAAATAAGGTATAAAAGATGCAAACCGGGTCTCAATCCCAAGAGAAATTCAGCGTGCTTAACCTTGTTTAATTAAATAATTAAAAATGCACAATGGAAATGTTAGCCATGAAAGAACCTACTGTGCAAACAAAACAAAACCAGTACATCTTAAACAGTTAATAGAAGCTGCATAGATTCTGCAGTCAGAATATTGCATTAGTCATAGTAGGCTTAATGGAAACCTTTAAATTATGTATTGCACGGGGAACAACGTAAGCAGTCACAACTTATGAAATGCCTGAATTAAGACAGCCCCTTCAAATTCAATCATGCTGTACTCAGTAGAAATTTTGCATTACTTAGTATTTCTGCACAGAACTACTACCTCACTCCTCAAACATATATGAAGTCACTTCACATGCCATTATTTAAAATTCTTCTTAAATGTTCCATGCTCCACTTTTTAAATATAATTCAAACACAACAAATTAGAAAGATGATTGATAAATACACTGAAGAGACTGACAAACATTAACAGAGGGTAAGTCAAGCCGTACACAAACTTCAGAACTTGATGTTCACCAGTAACAGGATATAGTAAAATACATGCCAAAAATCAAATTTAGGCTCCAAAAGAATAAATAATTGAACAGTACCCACTGCATTTCTATAAAGGTGAAGGGATGAGTGAAAACAGCAGAGATTTTTATACCTACTTTATCTGTCCAGGGAGTGAAAAGCTTTAAACTAAAAAGTTTTAAAAAAGCTCTCATATTTGAATAAAATCTATCATATTCTAGATTGCATTCTGAAGGAAAGGCCAGCTGAAAGATACCCCAGGGAAGAGATTAAGCCTTTGTTCAGGCTCATGGTGTATTTCACTGCAGAAGGTTTGTCACTCTATAGGTAAGACAGCTTGCACATATTTCCAAAAGGGCTAAGAGCAGAGTCCCAAGAGTGAAGACTGAATTCAGAAAGAAGCTCTAGATCTTCCCAGGTCCTGCCACATCCTTGAGGAGATTCTAGACATCAGGAATGAGTTATACAAGGTGAATGAAGCTCTGACATTCAAAACAAACTACAAGGTCAGTGAGATGCATGAAGATCCTGAAGAGCCCAATCAATTTGAGCACTTCAAGACAAGGTGTAGAAGAGCAGATACCAGGATACAGCAACTGGGTGTTAGCTTGGATGTCTTGGCTTTGATACTATCAGCTGCCCTTGTCTAAATTCCACAGAAAAATCCATCTGGAGGGAGGAATTAAGGTATAACAGAGGCTCCCTACGTTCACTGGGAAGTGGCAATGCCAAATGGCAAAGCACAGGATGACACATTGAAGAATGGCCTCAGCAACCTTTTAGCTTGGTAACGTTTCTCAGCAGCTCGGTTTGTGCTTTTTCCAGATTTACAGTAGTCGAGATGAGGGGACAATTCTTGTCAGCAATTTAAATCAAGGAGAGTGGTTTCAAGACATGCCAGGGCAAAGGAAGTAACTTCTGTATTGTAGTACATTTAGATGACAGAGGTTTTATTTCCCCAAGAAATCAGCAGCAGAAAGTTTGCATTATACAATTCTGGACGCTTCTTTATGTTGAAAACAAAGGTGGAAAGCTACAAAGGTATCTTATCCATAAAGCCAGAGGGCTTCCTGGGAACTTCAGCCTGAAGCATAACATGGTACTTGAAAGCGATTTCTATTTTCTTCTACAAACCAGCTTGTTGATTTGAAGTCATTAGAGCGTTGCTCATTCTGATGAAGTTTCCGATTCATAACCTGCTTGCCTGCTAACTCCACTCAAGTTTTATTGCCATGGTCACAGTGATTCAAACACTCTCATAAAACCTCGTGAACATTAAAATCACTCTGTATAAAGTCCTAACATTCTGGTTAAGTGACCCCTGAAGATTTATATATCCATTTGCTTTTGCTTGCACGTTCCCATGATCTTAAAATACAAATCAGTTGAACAAATTCACAAGAAAAACTTCAGCACAGGTGGAATTCCCTTCCCTCAGCATTCCTGGCCTCCAAATGGGAATACAAGTGAGAAATGCGATACCGTAACTGCTTTCTCAGCAGTAAAACAGAGCCTCTTCGCACATATCAAAGATCAATGCTGTAAACTTTTATGACAGTATTGTACATGGCTGCTAGTGTAAGAAAGAAAAAACAATACAATATTGCTTAGGGGCACTGACCGACCAATACAAGCATATTCAGAGATAGAATTTTAGTCTAATTTCTTGAAGAAGAAAACCAGAAAAAAAAAGTGAAGAGTTTATAAACATGTTTAGCTTTATATTACATTTAGTAGTTTCAATGTAAAAAGTTGACATTTAGGCATGCATTGAAAATACTATCCATAAGGAGATGGCTAGATCAGCAACGTACATACAGTGACTCTGTATAGAAGACAGAACTTGTGATACTAAGCTTCATTTTGTGGTAGATTTAAACTAAGAAGAAATCCAAGGCCACTCAAACATCTCTGAATGGTCTGAACAATGTAACATATCACAAAAACCAATATGCAAAGAAAATAGCTATAAAAAATATTAAATATTAAATTTCAAGATTTACTACAGAAATTGAAAAGAAAACAAGACTCCCTGTATAAAGATATAAGTTAACAGTGGTACTGCACAAAATTAGAAAAAGCAATTTTATGATGCATATTTCAAAAAAATTTCTGCTCTAAAATAATATCTTTTGCAAGATCAAACAGAAATTCTGCTGAAGTGGCAAGTGATTATTTCCTACATTGTATTCACAGGATTATCTGAGGTTGCTTGAAAGGGCCAACACAATAAACAAAATCCTGGCAAAGTCATGATTAAATGAAAAAGTAATCCAACCAGCAGTTTTTCAAGTGATTGGGTAAATACACTGACACAAGACCATAACTGGATATTAAATAGCACTACACAAAGTGAAAACAGTGAGTCATTTTCATAGAGACAGATCTCCTCAGAATGTCTTATCTCATACTGTTGCCTGATAATTTTATTTTTCTGCTTGCTTGCAATGACTTGGAAGTAGCTTTCATTTGGAATCCTTTTGTATTTCATTTTAGATTACAACCAGTTTGCATTGGGCATCCAGAAGAAAATTCAAGTTGTTAACTTCCCACATTTTTAAAACACTAAGCTTGAACACAAAGCATCATTTTAAGCAGAGAGAAGACTGGTTTTGGCATCCAGCAGCTGCTGCTATTGTGATAAAAATGAATTGTACTTGAAGAACCTTAAACCCCTCCCACAATAAATTTCTCACTAGAAAGGTAAAGCTATGACTCACAATTGTATTTAGATTTAATAAAAGTAGTTTTCTATGTCTACAGTGGTGTTTAAATTCTCCAATAATGTGACTCACCATGGTTCCAAATGGTATAGCTCTTGAAGCATGATAATAGATAGCAATGAAGTTAATGAAGAAGGCAGTTCCACACACCATTGCTGGAATGAGGAAGGCTCCAATGAACATCTGCTTTATCCATCGCCTTCCTGTAAGAAGAGACATTCCAATGAGACCAGTGAGATACAGTATATTTTGTTTAAAAACGCATTAGCAAGCTCTCCGGGATTGAGATGTTAGACAACTTCTCCCACAAAAAGGTTAAAGAAATACATCAATACAAGAGCCAAGAGTGAACTAACAATTTCATCTGATTCCTGGTAACTCAGAAGATGCAGCACATTAATCAATTAGTAGGCCAGGTGAAAAGACAGGAAAAGCAATACAGCGTGAGAACATTTCAGCTGAGGAACAGCATATGCTGACTAAGCCGGCCAAAGGAGCCGGGGTATGAAACCTAAGTGTGTATGTAGGCTGCAGACTAGTAGAGACAGAGATAGAAGAGCCTGCTCACACTCCATGAGACAGGAGAGCTCAGCACTGCTCCCAGGACAACTCAGCACTGCAGCTGCTTCCTGGCAGCACCTGCTATGCGTTGTCTTGACCCAAATAAGCTGATTCCACACATTCAGGATGCATTAAGGAACTGGCTATCCCTGGTATACAGCAAACTGCCATGGCATTTAGCACACAGCAGAATTGAACTCTTGACATCTTCAACAGCAGAAAAGGTAGAAGGAAAGTGATTTCTAAACCTCAAGCATCAAAGGAACAGCAATACTTGTTAGCAGTTATTACTACGTTTAGAGCTCCCTGAGGAGCTCAAAGAAACCCTCTTGGGCAATATTTTAAAAATTTTCACTGTCTGTATTCCCTTTTCATGCTCTTAAATACTGTCTATAATTAAATTTAATACACCATAATATTAATATGCAGTAAGTAAAAACTAAAAGTTTTTTTTTTTCCAAGACCATCATAGGCGTTTTCACCATGAGCCAACATAATCGGCATTTCATGGTTTGATACATGTTTGATCTGTAAAAAAACCAGGCAAATCTGGCTCAACTATACAGCACAGTACATTTCAGAACAGCAACCCTAATCTACCTAGATCTGTTTTTGTACAAATTGCTAGGTTTATAAATAAGCCACACGAAAAGAAACATCCAGGCTCCAAACTCAAAGTGCAGTTGACATTGAATACTAACAAAGTATATCATGCTAAAAAGATAAAAATTTTCTTTTCAAACTTCCCAGAATTGTTTTTTCTAAAGTACTCCAGAAGACAATAGATATTGATCACTCTTTTATTGCAGCACAGGGAATGGATGAAGCTAGTGGACTGCAAGGATGTAACTGGTCATAACTCAGAGGCACAGTGGGAGCATTTGAAGACAGCCCGCTCAAATCTGTTATGTCAATTTTATTTGGCTTCTGCTCTCTACTGATGCTCATTTTGATTTGCAAAGTATAAAGTTGAGCACATAGTGGAAAGTAGAATAACCTTCTTTAAAAGATGATATAAACAGTTTTTCCCATCCCCAATTAAAGGTAATAATAGTAAATAATCTATACTCATCCTTTTCGTGTTAGCCTTACATAACCCCCTAATACCTACAGAAGAGGACTGTGTAGGAGTCATTTGGAGAAGATGACATGAGCTGTTTAACAGTGTGAAACAGAAAAGGGAGAGGCTATTAAACTCTGGATGTCATGAGCCAAACAATTATATTCAAGAGTATAACAAGCAATGCATAAGTCACAACTGTTAACAGTTCTTTAGCTCTTATTACTTTTAAATTAACCTAAGACTTCAGTTACCTCTTTAGAAAGTGCAGCCAATACTGAATAGATAACATGAAAGTTAAATACACTCAAAGTGGTTTTGTTTATTCAGAATTTAATGGATTCCATCTGAATGACCTAACTCCATGAGAACATTTCTATATTGGTGCAAATCAGAAAATAATAACTTCTCCATTTAACAATGCAATGAAAATGCTGAAACATGAAAACAATTTACCTCCTTGTCTAGCATAAAGGCTTCCTCCAAAATATCCATTCACTGGTGATGTCGCAGCATAAACAAATATAGCTGTACTAAGCATTGATCCTCTCCTACAAGAAGGGATTTTTTTGGTAAATGAAATATAAAACCAAACATGATTAGAGCAAAAAAAGTACTGCAAGGCATGTATTTTTAGCAGAAGCAGTTATTTAATATTTTTATGTAATACAAAAATTTAACAGTCCTTAAATTGGGAAATTTGCATAAGAATGAGAACTGTTTGTATCCAAAGCTTTTGTCCAACCCTAATTCAATGTGGGAGAAAGAGTTTTGACATACTACATTCTTTTCTAACATGCATTCATTTTCACTGGAGCACAAACATCTTCCCTCTGATAAAAATATTCTGACATTTGGACTTGTGTACTTTGAGTATAAATAACCACTTACATGACAAACATTAAGCCTAAGATTCAACTACAGATAAAATGTGAAAAGGCCAGTATTAAAAAAATGTTACTAAGATTGTGAATAATGTTTCTGCCATCCCTCAGAAATTAACTTTTAAGACAGAAAGTGTTCATCTTGCAGAAAATTAGATTTAGAAACTATAAATACTATAATGAAGTCACACATCAGCACTGAGTAGTGCAATCAGAAGAATTTAGTAATTTTTAAATTATCACCTCATTAAATGTTGGAGTACTCATTTTGGCATAATTTTTCTGAAATTTTACAGGCAAAGCTAATAATTTTAAATCACAAAAGCCATTTCCAAATACATTTTTTAAATTCATGTCTAAGAATAGCAAGATATAAACATTATTCATTAAAATAGAGTTGTTTCCCCACATCCCTCTGCTATTCTTCGACAGCAAATAGTAGTAAGTTTTCAGACAGCTTGCTGTACTTTCTTCAAAGTAGTTGTTCTGAGAGATTCTAGTCTACTGCCATTTTGGTTTTTGCGGCACCACTTCTGTATGCTTGCTGTACTGAAAGAAGAAATCTTTAGCACTTAGGCTTCCATGACAGCATGACCAAAGCAAATATACCTGATGGTCACACATACACATACGAAGATTGCTTTACTAACATATGCTTCTTAAAAACTTCTCCTAACTTAACACAATTTAGAAACACATGCAAAACTCCAAAGACGAGGTACAGTCTGAAGTGGCACATGTAAAAACCAGGCTACCAGTAAAAAGACCAGAGTTGTTAATCTAAAATTATCTCAAAATTTCTTATTTCCAAGCTTACTCATGTTTCAAATACTCTAATGAAAATGCTTCTCAAAACACAAACCAGTATTAATAAATTATTAACTGACGTGATCAAATTTCACTGTTAGACTTTTAGTTGGCATCAGCTGCATGATGTCCAGGAGTTTAACAGACCTGAAGAACAGTGACAGACAATCATTCTTGAAATTCTGGTTTACAGCCTTCTTCACTCACATAGCTATTTTCCTAAATATATGAATTGTCTGCACTAGATTTGGTCAAATTGTTCCACTACATTTGACCAGAATTAAATTCACTTTGAAAGTGATAGAAAGGCCTATCTCAATAAAAGACTAAGTGCACATACCTTTTAAAAAATTACTGTTCTGACACATTTTACAATTATCGTTACTAACTTACAGCTTCTCTACAGTGCACAAACATTCTGAAATGGTTTCATTTCCTCTGAAGGGCTAACATGCTGCACAATTAGAAGTGTGTACATACACTTATATAGAAATATAACCATGGGGCACAAAAAGGGGAACAACACCATATGAAAAATTAAATGCCAAGATGCTGGTAACTACAGAGTGGTTTTTTAAACACATCATTAAAAGGCAGCTAAATTCAAAAACAAGAGTTCTCTCTAGTGGCACATTGGAAGTATTACAACTTGTTAAAATCAATAGTTACAGGTGAAATTCAAGGAGAACAGAGATTTGACAGTTTAGTCAGTGCTTAAAACAAAGCATTTGTAAAAAAAATAACCAACCACAAAAAAACCCCCAAGCAAACCAAAACACAAACGAGTAACCCAAAAATCTCTAACAGATAAAAGGCAAAGAAGAAAACAGGTGAATTGCAAGTAATGTGTTAAATTTAAACTTGAGTACTATTTGTTTGTTTTAAATGAATTCTCTCCAGTCAGGACCACAGCCCACCTATTGCTGGAGGAGGTTTAACATTAACACAGGCTAAGCACTGTGTTTGAAAGAGCTTCAGAAATTACATCTCCGTTCCCGGGAAGACTTGTGGATAAGATTGACTTAATGCATTGTCAGTAGCAAACAGGACTATTCACGACAGAATGCACTCCTACTTCAGCCTCTACAGGACATGGTAGGGAATACAGGGTAAGAAATATAGTAATATCTTGTCAGTTTGGATGACAACAGGACTGAAATATGTACCCTCTAACATTTATTTCCCATATCATCTACATCTGACTCTGCAAAACAACAAAATAGTTTAAAAATAAATAATGCAAAAAGCAAGCATTAAAAGAGAAAATCAAAGGAGACCAACTCATGTGATAACAGTGGGACAAAGTTTCATTACAAATTAAAATATCACTTCTTAATATTACATCTAATCTACAGATAATCACTAAAGACTCTCAAACACTTTTTTCAGGCCAGTTAGAACCAAATTTCTGTAATTATTTTGTTCATTAAAACATTTATATATGGAAGACATGACACAATTATACTTACTCTGTGTATAAATCTTCTATCATTGCAACAACAATGACTATAAGAGACACAGCAAAAATTTGACAGCCAGAACCAATAAGCGATGAAAATATTAGAGGATGACTGGATGGTCTAAACACATCTCCATGGACCTGCTTCCACCCATACTCATCACCTAGATCTCTGTCCTGGGAACAACAACAACAAATTTTAAGTCTAGTCATGACAATTAATGACAAACACACAAGCTAGATATAAACAAAAGGTTTGATTTATTAAACCTAATTCAAGTGCGTCTTCTCTTCTGAATGCATCAAACCTAGGAGAAAAGTTTACTTTTCAGATGCTTATGGAAGACAACAAAAAATTACTACCTGAATGTATGATGCTGTAAAATCTATCAGAATCCCTCCCTGTCCCTAAATTCTCTGAAGTATTTAGGAGTATACGCAGGCTTACACTACAGAGTCAGAGGGGACTTCATTTAACCTAAGGCTGGATATGAACATTAACACAGTGATTACAGAGAGAATTTGGGTTGCAGCCTAGGAGCATGTTATAAAGCAAACCAAGAACACTTTCAAGACATACAAAAGGCAGTTTTCTGTTCAACTGAGGAACGCCATTCAGAGCTCCTAACACAATGAATGTATGACAAGAAAACAATAAGCCTTAAACAAAAAAAAAAAAAGGGTTTTTAAAGCACAAACATAGATCTTACCATATCATCCATTTCTTCCTCCTTGCTGTATCTTGCATAATCTTTTCGCAAAGTTCTCATTAATATCATAGACACTAGGCCAACCAGAAAGATCACCATCATAAAAGAATTGAAAATTGAAAACCAGTGAATCTACAAAAAGAAAACACACCCTTAAGGTTTAGAACTGCACATGTGTTTCAAATTGTTCCAATAAGGATAAATCATCGCCTAGCAGGACAGCTTGTCAGCACTAGACATTGTTACTAAGTAACAATAAACCATAGTGTAAGACAGACTACATTTTCAGAAAGTCACTCAAAAACTGGCCTGTGAAGCACCATACATAAAGTTTTTCAAGAGCCAGCCTTGCCCATGACAAAGTCATCACAGCTTAGCTAAGCAGCAGCTAAGTTTGAACAACTGGCTGTGCATGCTCCCTTGGTACACACCAGGCAATATGATGTTCTGCTGCCTTCCTAGAGAAGAGGTTTAAGTAGCAAAGAGTTGCTCACAGCCAAAAAGCCAAAGGAATTATTGCTTTGCACAGGATCAAAAAGTGCAGCAGCATTATTTTTCCTCTGACAAGCATAACTTCTGGTTTTCACTGGGCTCCAAACAGAATGCAAAATCTCTACTTCCAGAAAGTAGCACAGCTCAGTATATTACCCTTAAGGAGATTACAACCCCAGACTTAAACCATCACAACTGATACCACCAATTGGTTTAGGCTAACGCCTTTTGCTTTGCATTTACTTCAGAAAGAAGCATACCTATGGCCAACTGCAGTTATTCACCTTACACGGTTGCAGTTTCCCTGAAGCTTCATTGCTTCTCATCATGTGAATGTATCTCCTTGAACTGCCTTGTATATTCTCCAGCTTGAAGCTTGCCTGCATACTTCCTGAAGCACTCTAAAAGACTGGAGTCATCCTATTTTAGCAACTAACACTTAAAAACTAGTCCTAGATCTCCCTGTTTAATTGCCCCAGAACACCTGGGACATCTGAAAAACCATAGATGTCATCCAAAAATTCCATGACATCTTCTGAACTAAAGCAACCATTTCAAAGGGTTATTTTGTAAGGTTTCTTAGAACAATACATACTCTGTGCTGAAAGAAAGATGGGTCAAGATACTTGTCAAATCGGTCTTCGAACTTCACATCTGATTTCTTCCATTTCACCTAGAGAGAGAAAAGTTTACATTTTAAAAGCTCATTATAGCATCCAACTATACTCACCTGCAGAAACCCAGAAGGCATATTAAAAATCACCCATTTCAGATGTTTTCTTCAATATGAATCCAGGTTTTGGCAAAACCAATGGAACGATGTTCTTAAAGACTGGCATATACAAGTTACACATGCTTACATGTAAAACCAAGGAAGAATCAGTCTTGCACTGCCTCAGTTCTCACTGTCTCTGTGAGGCTAACCAAAGATGCAAACTTGTTGTCAAATACAACAAACTTGTCGTCAAATATAATCCTTGATTACAGAAGGAGGCCATAAAGATACTCATACTGAAGGCACAAAACCCCAAATCCATCAAATGTTCTCATTTTTCAGTTTTGCAAAATGAATAGTTCAAAGATGATGTTTTTTCCCCACAGTAGATACTTGAAAATCTTTGAAAAATCCTCCCAGATTTGCCCAAGATTTCAGAACAAAGGTTAAAAGAGAGAAAGCATGTTTAAATATGTTCAAGAATGACATGCTAAAAAGCACTTGATTTTTTTTCCAGGTTCTTTTTTCTTTTGTTGGCATCACATTGCCTTTTCTCAGCATTTTCATGTGCTGCGTTTTATGAAATGAGGCTTGTGGACAACCTTGCCTATGTTCATTAAGCAATAACAACACCGTGTGCTTCTGTTCCCCCAAAGGCAGCTGAGATCTTTTGGCTACCATGAGCTGAGACTGGTATTCAGTGAAATCACCTGTACCTAAATTCTCTGAGTACAGTGCCCAAGGAAAAAGATGCAGTCTAGCAGAAGTGTGGGAAATGAGAAGATATAAGAAAAGATTTAAAACAGATGCCAACAGGAAAAAAGGGGCATTAACTGAGATACAAGCTCACTGGAAAGAAACTGGATAAAAGAGATCCAGCTGGACCCTAACACACCGACATCAAAATTTTAAAAGCTTACAAAAGTAAAAGCTGCAGCCCAAAACCTGTAAGACTGCAGGATTCTACAATCTAGACACTTCAATTGCCAATAAATAACTCTAAACCAGCTGGAAAAGTATGTGCTTATGGACATACTATCACAGTGTAACAGCATATTAGTGCTGTCAGCTACTCTACAAGCTGCATAGAGGACTCCTTTGCATATGGAATATTTAATTATTTTAATTAACTATATGGTGCTAATACGGTAGCACAAAGTATTTTTGAGAATTTTTGCAAGATTGTATTTAATTTCCAAAATTGCATTTAAAAAAATTAAAATTAAAACAAGCCTACCCTAAAATTTTTTTCCAAAGCATGCCAAAATTTAAAAATATCAGGATTTTCAATGATATTAAAACAAATGCAGACCATTTGTGCCTATTTTTTTAAAACACATGAGAAGGAACTATGTTTTCCAACACCTGTTCTCTTACTGAGGATAGAAGAAAGCATAAAACCGTAGATTAAAGACCCCAATTGCTCACCACAGTCCTGGGACAGACTAAAAACCCAAAGACTTGAGTACTACTCCCTTTGAGGTTTGAAATGAATGCTTCTCAGTTCAAATTACAAAGTTGTTCGAGATTAGTAGTCAAAACATTAATAGCTTTCAACAGTTTGTTAAGCAGATACATTTCTCATTAAAGGATCTGCCACTATGAAGCAGTGCTTAGAACAAATCCACCAGAGACAATCTGTGAATTAAGCAGCACACACAGGCCAGCCCAGCAACTGCCCAATGGTGCCCACAGAATTGCATAGGTAAGTCTTGAGCTTTGTAAACTGAAAAATATTTTTAGAGAACATCTAATGTTATTTTCATTACTGGCAGCTACTCAGTGCTGTCCAACTTAAAATTCAGAGCAAATGGACTTCACAACGCTGGTGGAATTTGAAATAGCAAATTTCAAAATTTCTACTATGGATTTTGCAGTAGAAAAAGGGAGATTAGCGTAAATGTAATTCTAAAAAGCACATACAAAACCTAATTATCTGCACTTCAAACTATACAACTTACTCAGCACAAGACCAATGTAATAGCAGCAAGAATATCCTCTGAAATAAAATCTTCTGCTGACATCTGCTGCTAACACATTGTAGAAAAGCAATGCAGTAAGAACTAGTTTTGGTATACAAATGTGGTGAACATGACAAGTAAATCATTACAGATTTAAATAACATCAACGAAATAAAGAGGAAAACTGAAAAATTAATTTGTTATCTCAATCAGCAAAAGTTGTTTATTCATTAACTTTTATGATAGCAATTCAATATAATAGCAGAGAGGTTCAGAAAAAAACCTTATAACCTCATTAATATCGTCACATAAATAAGAAATTTCTACTGGAACTACAGAAAAAAATAAGCTTTGATACTAATGGCTTGCAAACCATAAAGGCTTACACAGTGTGGTTTTGCCCTAGCTCAGAATCCAGTTCAACTCTATGACGCAAATGTCAGAGGTCCAAACATGAAGAAAATGTGTACCTACTTCAGGGTCCTCTATATTTCTAGTCTCCATACCTTTTGGGACATCTTTCTTTCCCACCAAAACACTTTTCTGCAGATAATAGAAGCTTCAGCTTGTTTGGAGTGCTTTAAAAATCATCATTTTACATTTGCTATTAATAAATCTACCAAGGTTTTTCAGCAATTAAACAAAATATTTGAAGGAATGAAGATGCATCTTCCTCTAATATAGCCCAATGTAGCAGTACATATTTTAAGTATAGAAGTACCTATTTCTGAGCTATTTCACCATGCAGAATTTCTTATTACAGGTGCATCACCAAATTACTTACTGAATATGACATCTGGATTTTTGTGTTTGGTACCAATTTCACCTTTCCTTCACTGGTCAGATTGACATCTACAATTCTATTTCCATTGTAACCAATTTCAAGTTTTTTGTAAGTCCAAAGGTAATAATCTTCTCCATTTTCATCTGCTTCTCCAACGATCCCTGCATAGGAAACGAGTGTAAGCATCTATTACGGGTATGTTTTCAGATATTGTGCATTTACTTTTTAAAAATTTGCATTATGAAAGTTTTGCCAGCTAAAAAAGGCAGAACACAGAAGACATTATGCTCTTCTTTTCCACTCTAATATCCAGATTACCTTCAACCCACAGGTCTCTCCAAGCATTTTGTAATGGCATTAAATGAAAAAGCATGCAGCTACAAACACTGCAGAAGATGCAACAACAGTTTCTCTACCTTTATTTGCAA
Source organism: Cephalopterus ornatus (assembly GCA_013396775.1). NCBI lineage: Eukaryota > Metazoa > Chordata > Aves > Passeriformes > Cotingidae > Cephalopterus > Cephalopterus ornatus. The sequence continues at coordinate 1,085,310 of VZRE01013487.1, read as the reverse complement.
TTCTTAACAGATAAACAACTAGCTAAATACATATCCAATTTCCCTGAAGATAACTTAGTCAAGACCTCTGTAATTTCCAACCTCCCATCTACCTCTTAACTTTTTTTTCTTCCTCTTACAAATTTTACTTTCACTCTCTAATCCTCTTTAGCTGACTCCCCAACACATTTTTTGCTCTCATTTGCACACAAGTTTCCACTGCTTGCCAAGAATGTATACTAGCAAGAAATTCTTTCCTGTGAGAGTAGTGAGGCACTGGAACAAACTGCCCAGAGAAGTTGTGGTTGCCCAATCCCTGGAAGTGTTCAAGGTTGAAACTAGATGACCTTTATGGTCCCATCCAACTCAAACCATTCTATGGTTAAGTTCTTCATTTTCAATAAGTTAGTGCGAAATGTTTCATCTACTACAGAAAAATTCCAGAAGCTGTACTATGCTGGAGAGAAAAAAAAAAAAAGTCTAGAAGTCACCAAGTTCACAGGCTGCAAGTGTCACCTTTGATATCAAGACCATCATACCAAAGATCACATACAAGGTGGAAACTCACAGTAAAAGCAGCATTCAAAATATATACATGTGGGGGGAATGGGAGAACAAGTAGGTGAAGGATATGGAACAGGCTATCACAAAGCAGCAGGTATATGAAGGAATGGCACTTGTGCATCACCTGTGTTTTTTAATTTGCAAGGTGGTGTTTTTCTGTCATGTTTTTTACTCATGCTCATCTGTCAAGATTGCCTTGTGTATGCCATCCACACGGCACACGTGCCAGTTTGTGCCTATTCCATACAGCTTAGCACCTGGCATACCATCTGTCCCCATGGTATTATCCAAAACCATGGCAATACAGACCTCTAAACTACTTAAAAGGACATTCTGATCAATCACTCTTAGAAGGAGTGAACTAACACAGTGCTTCATACACTTAGGGAACATCCCAAAACAGTCAAGCCTCATCTCTCCACTGTGGGATAGCAATTCAGGAAAAAATAGGAAATGGAATCATTTTATCTGAATGCACTTAGCAAAAGTATTTGTCTTCTTTAGTATCTCTATCTGCCACCACTTCATGTGCCACTAGGAAAGTCTATCCAACACACTCAAAACCAGCAGCAAAATGGCAGAGCCACATGTACAGTATCACTCATGCCACATTCATAGCAGAAATATTTACAACAAAAACTGTTCAATGAGCAGCAAGTCTCAGTGCCACAATTAATGCAGATAAGCCATATTCACAGTTTTCTAAACTGTAATTGGAACACAAAGATCCAAAAGGCTCATTCAGACCTGCAGATAAACACTTCTGATCAGTTCAGGTGCACTCACTCCTTTCTCAGCCCCCCATCAAGAACTGATTAATTTTTCTGAATTAAAAACTGACTAATATTGATCGACCAATCTGCTAGTTCTGCTAGTTTTACCTAACCCTCACAGACATAGGCCAAAATTGTCAGCACTGCTTGCTTTGACACCTGATGTCAGATTACAATCTTATAACAATCTTATTACCAATACTTACAATACTGCAGTCAATCTATTACGTATCACAGCTTGAGGTCCTCTTTCCCAACAACTACCAAAACCAGCCTCTTAATATCTTACAAAGATGATACCTAGATTCTACATGTTTGTTAGCTGATTTCTTGTGCACACAAAGCATACTATTGAAAAATATTAAAAACACTGGAATCACAGGAAAACGGATTTTTTAGCTCAGAGCATAAAATTTAGTCAATATATAGAAGATTTAGTTAAGTGTATTTGTTTTCTGGCATTTGAGGTGATAAAACATGATCAGAAAAATCAAACCTAAAAAAGAAAGCCTCCAAGACTTGTTAGCCACACAGGATTCTGAAGAATTCAGCTTAGCATCCACCAGCCTTCAGCAATCCAAAGCCTACATACCTGCCACCAGCCTAGAAAAATCATTCACTGATCTTTTGCTGAAAGGCCAAAAACCTAAAAAATATTGCAGCAACAACTGTCATTCATGCATGTTTTTAAAAACTCTCCCAGCAATTACACAAGTCTTTCGGTAAAGGCCACATACAGTAACTCAGGTCTACTCCAAGCCCTGCCACAGACCTCCTATACCCAATAAGTAAATCAGCTGAAACGAATAAAATCAATATAAAAGGACTTCTCTTGTCAAGCAAAAACATTCACACTAAAACACATAACAACAACAAAAAACCAACAACAAAAACAAACAAACAAGAACCTTCCTGACTACCAAATAATAAACGAATAAATCTATAAAATGCTAACGTTTCTGTCCAGGGCTCATGTTCATTTGTTCATTAGACAGACATCTTCTAGAACCAATTAAAATGATAAGGGTTAAAAAAAAAAAAAAAAGCCCCCTTTGTCAGAATGAATGGATGATAGGTAGCATTATTCATACCACCTATCAAAGGACGTTTTTCATGCAACTTGAACTGTATTTTTGTAGGTGTTGCAGGATTTTGCTTATTTTGGGCAGGTTTACCTCTTTCATGGATCACAGGCAAGAAAGATCTTAACAAAACATCCTGTGGCATTTTTCATTTCCTTTCAGTTTATACCTACAACTGGGAGATTAGGGCTTGGGGAGTACGACTGCTATCAGTGCAAAGTGCATTCTGCAGAGCACTCTTTACTAGGAGTATGATTACATGTTACAAAGGAGTAACAAAACACAGAGACCTTAGCAGACAATGGCATTAAGGACACATACATTTTTATTCAAGACACAAGCACTTCTAAGCCCAGATTAATAATAGTCAGCATAAGTAATTTTAAGAATTGTAAAAGAACAAGTAAAATAAAACTCCTTCATATAAACACAGACTACACATGCAAAACCACTAAACTACCATGAAAGTAAACCAAATAGTTCTTGAGTTAGCAGTAAAGTAGCAGCAAAATAAAGTTTAAACTCTGAAATAGTTTTATGAAAGTTGCTACTCATGAACACAATAACATGGACCTTACATGTAGCTTATCTAATTAACACTCAAACATTTTAAAGAATTTAACCCTAAGAACTTGCTATTATTAAATCAGTGCTCGAGAAATAAAACAGCTTTTCACACTGTTTTTGTAATTCACTAGTACAAGTCATCCTACTGGTCTTTCAATGCAAAAATCCCTCAATTTATTTCAAAGAATCATAGAATATGCTGAGTTGGAAGGGACTCACCAGGATCATGGAGCCCAACTCCTGGCCCTCCAGAGTATGACCCATGTGCCCGAGAGCATTGTGCAAATGCTTTCTGAACTCTTGCCGGGCTCGGTGCTGTGTCCACCTCCCTGAGGAGCCTATTCCAGTGCCCAACCACCACCTGGGAGAAAAATGTTTTCCTGATATCCAATCTAACCCTCCCCTGACTCAGTTCCATGCCACTTCTTTGAGTCCTGGCACTGGTCATGAGAGTGAAGAGATCAGCACCTGCCCCACTGCTGCCCCTCATGAGGATTTTGAAGATTACAAGGAGGTCTGACCTGTTTCCTCTTCTCTAGGCTGTATGATTTAGTTTTACATTCTTGTGAATTTGGTTTAGGTTTACATGTATGTTTTATGCTCTTGTAACAAAGCTTAGTCATTAAATGACTCCACGAAACCCACCAGTACAGTAGTCAGGTAGGTGTAATCCAGTTATTTACATATAATATCACTCACCCCATATTGGCAAGTCATCAATATACATCTGGTACCAATAGTGATTTTTGATAGCATACACAAATGCATCTCTTCTTCCTTTGTCCAAGTCAACTTCACAGTAAGTAGTCTGCATTACATCGTCTGCAAAAAATTAAAGCACATTTAAAGATTTATTAGTGAGCTGGCTCAAAGCGAAGGCAAACCAGGCAAATGGAGGAATGGACGCTGATGAAGCCTTCAAGCTCTCTTGGCTATCCTCAAGTAGGTAACAAAAAAGGACATTTAAAAAGGAACCATTAAAGCAATTACATGATTTTTTTCATAAATCTACTCTTACGCATGCAGAAGCTTCCCACAAATTGGATAAGGTTTCAAAGTATCCTTTTGCTACTTCACCCACACTAAATTCAGACTCATTAGCTCATGGAAGATTTACCCAGACAGATCATGAAACCTCTTCTACTTTAACAAGAGATATGAAATTATTAACAAATACCTAAGACTGTGTACAATATTATCTGTATTTTAGTATAATACCTATATTGAAAATAAAATAAATCCAGCTCTGTCAGCCAGAAAGCTGTTCTTCCCCATCTACAATTCATAAGCAAAGCAGTTAGTAGCCGCTCTTTCAAATCCCAGTTTCTTTCCCTGATATTTCCTTTTTAAGTGAAAAAAAGACATGTTTACAAGAATTCAGGCAGCAACAGATGTAGAGACAACTCTCCCCTCATGCACATCTTAGAAAAGTTTTCTTCACTCTGCAAATAGTGAAACACGGTGGATATAAAGAATTCCAGCTTCCCCTCAGGTCTTTTTGTCATCACTGGAATTGAGGACCCATTTCTAGTAGATAAAATACCAAAGGACATGATAGAGATAGTACGGTCAAATCTGGATAAAGTATGTTACAGGTTACTCCAGGGCACATACACAAAACCCCAGCAGCATCATTAGAAACCATCTCATTCAAATCTCGCAAAACATAGGCATGACATTACATATGGTATAGGATGTCACCCTCAGCCACACTACACAGGTACAGTTCCTCTCACCTCCCCCTAAAACAAGTGAATGAAGACAAGTGCTCCTTTCTCCGGCTGCTGAGCATGCTGAAGCTGTCATTTAGTTACAGGACAGGATTAGATGGTTAAGCTTAAATCCACTGTGTTAAATGATTAAATGAAAGAAGCTTAGAACAGCATTCAGTGGCTGGGGAACCTGATGTCTACTTCATTATAGCTTTACCAGATCAAAAGTTTTGCGTATGTTAGAGAGTTCTTAGCAGGGTGTGTATCCAAGAGGAATGTGAAGTTAAAGGTATGTTGTGTGTTGTGTCTACATCAGGGATGTCAAAGAGGTAACATGTGCTATGTAATACACACATACTCAATAACATCTTGTAGCTCATTAAGCAAACTCAAAAAAAGCATGAAAGAATGACTCATTAAAAAAGTGTGCTTAGCCAAATTTCAAAGTTTGTATGAACAGAGATCAGACATGTAAACCATATAAAACCTCAGTATATCCGACCACCTCCTAGTACTACACTGAACATCATCCTGAATGGCTGCCATATATTCAGGAGCTGCTGCAGAAGGAAGTCTGGGCAAAGAGTTCTCCATTAGAAGTATAGTCATTTAGTAACACTTCTTAACAAGTGCAAAATTAAAGTATGTTAAAAAATCCTTTTTCTCTTCAAATGAATTTTGTCTAAATGGCATTGTATGGCAGTATCAAAAATTAATTTTCTAACCGAAGTCACTATGACACCAATGTTCAATACATTTAATAATTTACTAGGTCTCAGGTGTAACAGAGGATGTCAATCCAAATACCTGAATAAAGAACTTGACATATTAATTAAGGAGCATTATTACCCTAGATTTAACTTGACAAGTAAATTAAGCCAGCTTAAAGTTATATGACAATGTATGTTAATATTTCATTACTTTCTTCACACAGATATTTATACAGATATGAGGCCTGTGATATAAGAACAACGTAATTCATATTGTAACAGAAGGGAAATCCAGCTATGTTGTATGATTGCAGGTATCCTTTCATATGACACATTTTTAAATACAAAAAGAAACACTACTTTATGGGTTCTTGAATATACTGTAGATTTGCCCCACCAGTCACCACTATGAGAATTCTAGTGGTAACTTCCACTCTCAGAAGAATACATTTTTGCAGAACCATAATTTTCTTATTCTTGTTCAAAAATACAGACAATGCCCAGTGATTCAACTGCCAGTTTTACTTACACAGTTTAGTATTTCAGTAACAGCTGCAGCCTAAATAATTCTTTGAATATGAGGAACAAGATGTAGCTTCACACTTATTGCTGTACAAACTATGTTGAAAATGGAACTGTTTTTTACTGCAGAAGCTATTTCATTAGAACGATTCTATTTCACCTTTACTCCTTCTAGAGAATAAAATCCTAGAAGTATAAAATCCAAATCTAATTTTATTTTGTAAACTCGTACGACACTCAAAGAGAAAAAAAGGCCTGTAATTGTTAGTCTTGCCATAATCCCAAACACACATAAGGAAAAGCATGGTTACCTGTTAACTCAGATATGATTCACACATTTATGAAGAAAATCTGTACAAGTTTATTATTGAATGGGACTTGAGCAGCTCTCAATTTACTTCAGCTGCAAGTTTTAGATAATCAACACTCCTTGAAGCCATACCTTTTTCTTAAGACCATGTGAATCTATTGGTACCAAAACGTAAGCATCCAGCCCTTAAAAAAAAAAACAAAAGAACAAAAACCAACCAAATAACCCAACCCACAAAAACATCAACAGCTCTGTTTCCATTTAATTGCAGCAACATCTGGACCACTGGTGGTGCAGAGATCAGAGCACGTATCAATCACACTGAGATAAAATGTATCCATTAAAAAAGCTAATTTCACTGATGTTATCTAGTTACAATTATTTAAAAAAAAAAAAAAGTGAACACAGCTTCAGCAAAGAACAAGGTCTACCATTAAAGAGTCGCCAAAAAACTGACCTACCATCACATTTTAACAACCAAACTGGAAAAGAATTCTTTATACAAATGCTAAATTTTAAGGGCTGGTCTATGGAATCTAAATTTTCCAACATGCACTGGATATAAATTGTACTGGTTTTATGCCAGCTTTTAAGCCTGCAAAAAAAAAATTAATCAATCTCACACCACAACCTTCTATACTTCAAAAACCTATTTATCAAGGTAATTTAGATTTCATAAATGTTACATAATTTCATATTAAATAACTACTGTTACAATTAATTTATGCTTATTACTCTGAAATTTGGAAAAAAAGAAAATTTTAATACTTTTAACAGCAGATTAAAGATGGTAAAACCAGAGTTGACTCCCATTCAGATTTCACTTCATGGACCAATGCTAGAAATGCAGAAGCTGCCGGATGCCAGCTAACAGCAAACAGATTATGGTCTTCATCTTTTATCCAGAGGACACAGATTGTAAGGGAAAAAAACCCTAGAACTGCACATGTACAACTTCACAGATCACGTACACACACTCAGTAATGAACCAGCTACCCATATACCATCTGCTTTATAGAAAACATCCGAACATCTGACCTGCAGCCACTTAGGTTGGGAGTTAAATTCACTGCAGTCCCAATACAGATTATCAATTTATACTGAGCACCAAGGTGTAAATAATTCATTTTTTTTTAAATCTGTGAAGGGGATACATTGTAGAAGTAAACATTAACTCACAAACCTAGTCTTTTCAATTTGGTGCTGCACCTAGAGAGTACACTTATCACAGGAATAAAACAATCTCTTTGTAAAGTTGAGGCAATTAAAGGAAGTAAAAATTACACATCAAACTGGCTGTAAAAACAAATGCTTGTTATTCTGCTAAGAGAAGTTTTATTGTGTTGAACTGCTGCCAGTTTTCTTCTCTGTTCTTTCCACTTTGTGTTTCTGAGCTTATTTTATGAGTTCTGACAGGAAGACTATTTCTCCTATATTGAGTAAAATTTTCAGCATGCTACAAGGTGTTACAAACCAGTAATAGGACTATTTTCCAGTGTTTCTGCAGGTACTGTTCCCTTCTTAAAAGGAAAGATTCAACCTCCAACTCCTTTAATGAAGAGATGCTATCCTCTGTGCAACTTTAAAAATTATAAAGGATTTATGGTATTAATGAACTTTCTAAAAATCTTTTATTCCACTTTTGTTATCCTACTGATAACAAAAACATCATCAAGTCTCTTATTTTGCAGATGTCTTGGTTTGGATAAAACTTTTACACCTTACAGAAACTAAATCCCATCTGATTGTAAATGCTCAGACATGAAATAATATGCTTAAGTTCTCCATCAAGTTAAGCTCTAGTGATGCAATGAAGTGCAGTGTTCTAGAAAAAAAAGATACATATACACAGAAACATAAAATGAATGAAATTTATAAATGTTAAAATTCAACAGAGGCAAAAAGAATCTGTTATTATTTGAAGCTCTGCAACTACCAGTTACAGATATCTGAAAGGATATGATGAGTTAGGGCCAATGCTATAAAGGTGTTTGTCAAAGGCAATTTGAATTAGACAGCAACCAGAAGGATACAATAATTAACTTTGTGTTAAAGTAGAACTTTGAGATGTTGAGCCGTTGCTACTCCTTTGCAACTGCAGAAAGTCTGCAACTACTCAATATCAGAGGAAAAATGATATCTTTAGAACTAATAATTCCAGAATATTAATTCCAGTAAATATTTAAACATTCATACGCAAAAAAGCTTAGTTGTACTTTTTAAAATGCAATCAATTACTTCAGAAGCATGTATCTGCTGCAAGCATTTTCCTTCAAGGGCACACAAATGAAACCTTCACTGTAAGCTCAAAAGCCAATCATAGTAGACAACCTTGGAGGCTACAAGATACACTCAGTTGCTAGCAGCAACAAATTTTCAGTTCTTCTCCTTAAAACCTCAAAGTTTTAAGGGTTAATGTATTTTTTTTAAGTGACTAAAGGCACTGTGAATTGCTTACCTTTAAATTTGATGTCAAGACCACTAAATTCCAATTCGACTCCTTGAAGTGCTTCCCCTAGGGTTTCATGGTAATGGCTGATGCTTTTTTTTGATCCCACGCAGAAGGGAAGAGAGAAGTATTTGTATGTTTCTTGGCGATTGTGGTAGGGTCCTACGGTATTCATCCATAAAACAACTTCCTCTTTATCTTGGTACTGAAAGATAAAGTTATTGAGTTAGATGAGAATCTGAGCAGAATAAAAATGTTCAAGAAGCTCCCATTCATGTCAACTAGCAGACAGGATTGTTGAATCACAGGCAACAGTTATACATAAAGACAATTGAGTATTTTAGTCTTTTGGATGACAGGGATACTAGGTAGAATTTTCAGCCCGCTTTTTAACAAAATAAAAGCTTAGTTGATCATATAGTTTCTTAGAGCCTATCACTGAAGTATCAAATGAGGTGGATTTCATACAAATTTAAGAGAGCAGCAGAAGATGTAGAGAGCAGAAGTGGAGAAAAGCAGAAGTCTCAAAAATAAATAAGCTTTTACACATTTTGTGGAAACATATCAGTCCAAAGCAAAATTCTGCTTACTTCCACTGAGAAAAAGGAAATGTCAAATTAATGTCTTGTTATACAAGATCTTAGCAAAGAAAATAGGCAATCTACCCACGGTGACATGTATACTGTATTTTCCTAAAATGCAGCTCCCTTTCATTTTACTAATGGTATAAATCGCATTCAAAATTCCCAGAAGAGCACAATGCCTCACAGGAAACACTACATTTAAACTGTTGCATACCTACAGTAACCAAGAGGCAAAGAAGTCAGACACAAGAACTGTATTTTGATGCATTTCCAACATTCTCACAGTGAAAAAAACCAGAACACCAAGCAGTCTGGTAGCTGCTGTGAAATTCTTTCTGGGAACATTCACTCTTCACTTTCCACAGCTACTGTTAGTCAGAAAAATTTATTCCTTGTCTAGGAGCCAGTAATTTTTTTCAAGCCCTTATTACTTCTGAACAACAAAAAAAGTATTTAAAGCCATTAATCTATCAGTATTTAGATACTGCATGAATTCAGGAGAATTAAGTGATCTCAGATAATTACTTGCACTATATCTGTGTGCATCTGGATGAGGTATCACATTTGCTGATTACTACACAAAGCCTCTCAGCCAACACAACTTCTTCACTTACTACAACTTCAACAGAATAGGAGGGACAGTGATATAACTTCTAAGGCAAAACCCCTAATTATAACTATATATACATGAAAGCACAATCACCATATAGGTTCTGATTTTTTTTAGGTACAGAAGAATAAAGTACTATTTTAAGACAAAACCAGACACAGAACACACTGGAGAAGTAAAGAAAGTCAAATGTTAATTAGCCATAACTATTTCATAATGCACAACTGAAATGGTGCATACAGTTCTGCATCTCCCTTTTTAACAAATGAACAAAGGTTCTTCAACTCCATGTATTCAGCATAACCACAGCTGTACCAAGAGGTTAACTGAAAAATAATTAGGTACACGTGGAATGCAATAAATTCTTCAGATGAGGCATTCAAAAGTTTAACTCAAGGATTTAAACAAACATGCTTTGGAAAATAATTTAATGCCTTTAAACTATCACATTATCTCTATTACAAGCCTCATCTTTTTTGTTTACAAGGGTCATTCCAGCCTCTTACGCGAGTGATTTCCAACAAGAAACTTAAAATCTTGCCTATTTCATTCTGAGCTGCAGCAAAGACCAAACACCAGTTTCACAAACCTGCCCACTTGCAGAGCACACAGGTCAGAACACTTCTGATAGATAAAGGATGTCAAAGAAGGACCAAAGAAAGAGTAAACAACACAGCAAGAGAAAGTCCTCTCTCTGCCAGCAACCATAAAGGTTGTACCAGTGCAGTACAGTTATCAAAAGAAAGTTGGGAAAGAAAAAGGAAAGAAAAATCACAGTTCCAACTCCCTCAGCAGCAGATAGTGGAATCTGCACTTCAAATCTGCCTCTAGCTCTTGCCAAAGTAGCACGGGACAAGTTGGTCCATATCTCTTCCTAGACTGTTACGTCTAGCATGTCTTCTGTTTCTTCCTCTAACAGCTGCAGAATATATTTCCAGTCCTTCCTCAAAATGGTCTTAACTTGTCAAGAGCCCACTTTAGCTCTACTAATGAACAGCTTACATGTGAGCTATGTCTCTGTTCAACCTTCAGTAATAGAATATGACAACATCCTTAGGTCTGTGAGTTCTTCTTTGACAGTGCCTGAATAAAGAAAGCATTGACCACTGCTATACTTAACTGCTTGTTCCTGACCTGCTTCACACTGACCAGGGATCTCTGCATTTTTGGAACTATAACAGAAGTGACAGAAGTGGCAGAAACCAACAGAATAAGAACATACTAGTCAAGATCTTGCTACATTTTCTGATCTGATAATGTAACTACACTGCAATTACAACATCTGCAATAACAAAATTGGTCTTTCCTTGTCTCTTATCTGCTTGGCTTACAAGTTTTTCCCACAATGACTCCAAGATGCCATCAGCCTGCTCTGGAGAGAAAAGGGACCAAATCAAACATAAGCAAAGAATTCAGTTTGCATTTATTACTTCCTCCTTTCTCACAACCCTCCCAGAACAGCACAAGAGAAATCTGTCCAGGACTGCTACATAAACAAACACAGCCCCTCAGCCAGACCAGGCTACACCTCACTCTAATCAGTCCTTAGTCACAGCAATTTGCAGTCCATCAGGTGCTCCCAATGGCCTCCCCAAATTAAGGGGGCTGTAGTAAGAAAACCATCTTAAGCAACTTCAGCCTAAATTTGGGGATGGTGTCTAGTAGAAACTCAAGCAGATTGCCTTCTCACTAAATTTTTGGGGAGTTGTTCATTCTCAATTATAAAGATGAGCTTTCACATTTAAACACATTTCCCTGTCATGACATATCTCATCCTTATATTCTTAGCCTAGTGGTAGGGTAATTTGGTGGCAAGAACACAGTGCTATTAGAGTTCGAGTTTGTGGTGTTTTGGTTTTTTTGGTTGTTTGGGTTTATTTTTCATTAGTTCCTTCATAATATCAAAACATCTACAACAAATAACAGCGTCAACATAAACGAAAACTCTTATTTAGGCACAACAAAGAACTAGAGTATCTTTACTATAACCTCTATATGAGGACTTCCAGGTTGAGGGAAGGCTTACATACAACACACCTTTCAGCAAAAGGTCACACTATGAGAGAGAGAACATAAAATAAGCCGAGATGAAAACAGTAAATGACAAGAGAAAGAAGGTCAACAAACAAGATGCTGCAATCTGTACTGTGGTATAACTCAGCAAGCTCTTCTGGTTTCGGTTCATATAAAAGGATAATATACAGCACATAGCTCAGAGATCCTAATTATATTCATGGACACAAGCATTTAACAACTTGGTCGCAGTGCCACAATTCACAGAGTTCACCACTTCCACATATGAGAGAAGACTACTAAACACAATTTTATTAACATTTCACTTACAGTAATTTATGAAAAAATGTAGTACTCGTTCTGTAAGCTTTCCATATTTTTCTAGGTAAGCCTAATATCAGCTCAGTAATTTCAGTAACTATATGGAGTATATAATGATCTCATTCTAGAGGCAGCGTGAAAAGTCTCATCATCAACACAAGTTACCTACCATATATAGCTGTTCAATTTGAATAAGGGAAGATAAACCTTCAGAATCTTTTGTCTGTAATTGCCAACCAGGTGGTGAAGGACTAACCCGCACCTCAAGTGCAACTGTGTATCAGCTACAACCCTCATCACAGCTGGGGACATCTGTTCCAAAGCAGCACAACAGGGTCACGCTGCCTGTACAGAGCACTGGGCTGTAGAAACGTTGTGCATGTGCAAGCTCAAATCAAGTTCAACCCATCTGTAGTGCTGCCTCGTTGCCTGAATAGATGGGTCTACTCTAGTCTCCTGCAGAACACTAAACTGATATGAAGCTTGTGCAGTCTGACCTGGCCAAGCGTGGACTTCTTCCATGCAATACAACTACTGAAAAATTGAGGGTGTGCACCACTTTGAGGTTTAATACAAAGACAATTTCCATGTGTCTATATGGTTTAAAAACTATTCCACTATTTCAGCAATACTGAAACTACCTTCAGCATAGTACATCCATCTTCCTTTCCTGTTACCCAGTAGAGCACTCACGATGTGGAAAGCAACTTTATGTTCTCTTTGCACAACTGTAGAAATTAGCATGGTACCTCTAGAAATAAACTATTTATTCTACAAAACGATTAAGGTTAGATTAAGGCTAGCATACAAAAGGTCGCAGACAAGGATATGAGACTGTCAAGTTGTTGATGTTCTTTAAACCATGAAAACACTTTGCAAAAAAAGATGGAGACAAGGACAGGATTACAACTGCCAAATCTTATGTGATGATTCAGCAAAATAAATTCAAATCGAGACAGTTTCTTTCAGAAAGTATGCAATTTTATTCCTTTTCTCAAACTGAAGTTTGGAATGAGGCTTTCCACAATGTACATCTTTCAGGGAGAAAAAAAAGGACCAACATTATCTGTTACCTGCAGAGCAAAGCTGTAAAAGCAGGACAGGAAATACAAGGGGCAGCAAGCAAGAGTCAACTGGCGAGTAATATCCCAGGCTTTTAGTCCCCAAATACTCTATCTATCAAGCACTGTCATAGTACTCAATGCTTGCAGCTTACATCCATAGCCTATTAAACTGTGGATTTCAGCCTCACGCTCTCCTTTGGACAAAGTAGGTTATTTCTAGTAACACTTCTTCGTTTCTCTCTGAATTGTAGGCCTCGCCAAAATGAAGGTAGAACTGTACCAGCAGCACAGTCCGAACTACTGTACAAGCAGTACTTTTACACTTCCTAGATGCACAAAATTGCTCAGGTACACCAAGTCCCTATTCCACGACATATATTTCACCTCTTCAAAATGGAAAAGGGAGAACTTCAAAGAGGAATCAGGCTGCTCATCTGCAGGCAACTTCATATGCAAATAAGTATTTTGCATGAGCTGAAATATTTTCCACGGTGGTTCTCTAACTATTTTCAGATACTACACAAAGCTCCTAATTTCATATATTAATTTTAAACAAGCCTTGCAGGCTCAGAGCTTTAATATACTTCATCAGGGTGTAGGTCAAACAAAAATGCTTTTCTCAAACATAATAAATTAGGAATTTTTCTACACAGTATAGGCTGAATTTTGTTTATTTTTCAATGTCTGTCATGTATTTCCATGCTTACAGGAGCACTGACAATTAAACTGAAGCAACGTTAAAACTGAAATGCTACCTACTCCTTAGACCATTTCCCCGTAACAAAACCCTCAGGATATTTCAGGATGCTTTTACGGTTTGTTTCATCATCAACTCCACCAAGTCTAGCAAGAGAAGATGTGAAAGCAGACCAGGCAGGAACCCACCAGCCCGGCTTCTGCAGGATCAGTGTACATTGTGATAAAGCCACCAGTACCCCATTGATAATATTACTTCCACAAATAAAAGGACAACTGTCAAAAAACGGTGCCATTATAGAATACAGGCAATGAGCAAGTGCATGATATGCTCTGAAGTATGACAATAAGTTAAAGTATCAGCAGACAAGTTTCAGTTAGTTTCTGATATATTGCTCTGTTGTGGTCTGAAGCTATGCTACTGTACTGCCTTTTGACAATGGAGATTTTAAATAGTGTGAAAACACAATTTCTGTTCACTAACTATTGATTTCAAATACCCATTTGTTTACCTTATAATTGTATCTACACTGTTCTTCTTCCCAAGAAATGCAGATGTGATTTTTAAAGAATAATTCAAATTTAAGATAAAGGATTTAGCTGTTGGTTCAATGATACTATCCATACCTACCACCTCCAGAAACAATAGTACTTATAGACCTAGAGCTTTGTGCAGAGTCCTCTCACAATTACCTTTTATAATATTTGCTTAGAAGTCCTACAATTATAAAATAAAGGACACATATAAAACATTAACAGCCAATTTCCATTAATACAAAAATGCATATTATAGCACACATCTGTATTATTTTATAAATACTGCACACTATTACATATTGTAGCAGCAGCAACCACATTAAAAATATGAACCTGCTAACACAGGGCATTAAACACCTAAGACAGCACTTCTGTATGCCCAGCAGGCTCAGTACTGGTAAGGCCTTGCACATCAGCAGCTGAAAGTAAACTGTGGCAAGATGCACCGCCACACCTTCACCAGACTGCTTGTGCACGAGAAGCCACACACTGGAGAGTTAATAAGGAAATGGCAGCACATACGGATGTGTATTCCCACGATAGGTCTCCAGTCTTAAAGTTAATGAAAATTTACACTTCGAGGTTACCAAATCATAGATCTCCCCTCCCCTCCTCCAAAAGTGAGCAGAGCATCCAAAATGTAATAAAGCACCTTGATTATAGAAAAATTAATCTTTCAACTATAATCATATTTAAAACTGAAATTCATTAAAATGCAGTATTTAAGGAATATTTCCTTCAGTTTCTTAATCTCAAAATCAGCATACTACTACAAAACTCTCTTCATGTTTCATTCATGCTGCTAATGCTTCCACTCCAATCTCCCACAGAAGATTAAAGTATCAAAATATCTAAGCAAGGAGACAGCCTTCTAAAAAAGGTAACTGTCTTTCTACGTCAACTATTCCTAACCTATCACATGACATTAATAAACTGGTCACCATGCAAACAAGAATACTAAACCAAAAGACAGTTATAATCAAGCAGATTTGAGTAATTGATATGAAAAAAAGTGACAAGCCCTTAAAAGGAATTTGTGATTTCCATTGGTAATTGTTTAGGTAATCATTCAGAAAACTTAAAAACCATCAGAAATCACTTCTGAAGGGCGAGTTCAAAACCAAATAAATTCAGTGACAGCATTGTGATTTCTTCTTCCCCCAGAAGATTAACAGTATTAATAATGAATAATCTCTTAAGTCAACCAGCCTTCAAAATAAACACAGTGCTATACTGAAAACCACCTCACCTCAGCAGAAAACTAACTCTAAAACACAGGCTCAGCGACAAAACTGGGACCTAAGCTTGTTCAAAGAATATCTGCTCCTTGAAAGTACTCAATATTAGCTTAACTTTTCTGTCATTAACTGCAGCACTAATAAATCCCCTTCCCTTTAAAAAAAAAATAAAAGACAATCCTAAGCAGTCTTCAATTCCTCAAAAATGCATGGAATGAGGCAACTAATTAACTACTGCTTATACAAAAACTATCAATACCGTTAATCTGTTTTATTAAGAACACTTAGTAAGCTTACCACAGCACATCCAGAGATGTGGTCCTAAGAAACTGAGCAAGTGCTCGCCAGCCAGGCTGCTCGAGAGAGCACTGAAAGTCCTGACAGCCAGGCAGACACTGTTTAATCACAGCCACACTCTATACACTTGGAGCAAACGCGGATGGTTTCTGGCAAAGTCTAGTTCCAAAATCACATCTCAGCTCGTCACAGAGACTTCCACCCTCCCACAGCGAAAGCCACGGGAAGCAACACTGATGTAAAACCAGAAACTGATGAAGCCCTTCCTAGAGATTCTTTTCGGGTAATACTGCAAGCACTTTAACAAAAACTATCCTCACGCCAATAGGTGAGCGCTCAAGTCAGCAGTATCGTATCACCCATTTTCCTGACAGGTCCGTGTCAGTGTCCCCGTCCTGCCCTCGCTCCCTAGTCCATTCCCAGCTATCCCTCCCTCTCCCGAAGCGAGCTGTCCCCCGCAGTGTGTTCCCTGTCACAGCGGGGCAGTGACCTGCAGCGAGGGCAAACATCCTCTCGGGAGGAGCACACAGCACTCTCCAAACAAAGGCCGCGTACCTGCCGGGGCGCTTATCGCTCCAGGAAAAGGTGGGACACCGCGCCCGGCCGCACAAGGATGTG
>VZRE01013487.1:1008311-1068055 GCA_013396775.1 Cephalopterus ornatus | reverse complement strand
GAGACCTTGTCGCTGTAAAAATACCTGAAGGAGGCTGTAGCCAGGTGGGCGTCGGGCTCTGCTCCCAGGCAACCAGCGACTGGACGAGAGGACGTGGGCTCGAGCGGCACCAGGGGAGGTTGAGGTTGGAAATTAGGAAGAATTTCTTCACGGAAGGGGCGATTAGATACTGGAATGGGCTGCCCAGGGAGGCGGTGGAGTCACCGTCCCTGAAGGTGTTTAAGGAAAGACTGCACATGGCCCTCAGCGCCGTGCTCTAGTTGACAGGTTGGTGTCCGGTCGTAGGCTGGTCTTTTCCAACCTAAATGATTTCTGTATTATACGGGGTCCCACCCTCCACGCCCCTTGCACAAGCAGCAGGAGCTGCAGGGCCCGAGGGTGGGCACACCCGGACCTCGCCTAGGGCAAGGTTTCCATCAGTGCTAGACGTCCAAAGTAAAAAAAAACCCAAACAAATCCCCCAATCCAAAAAGCTCACGGCATTAAGGATTAATTCATCAGACAACTTTTAAACTGAACACATAAAGTAAAAAAATTCAGAGGCTATCCGATATATTAAAAAAAATGTGAGCTACACTATCTTCTCAAATATTGCACAAGCTGACAAATAGACAATGAAGGACATGAGGAGAAGGCAGGAACTGCTCTGTGCCGGTACCTGCCATCCATGCTTTGTAGGAATGATGCAAAAACAGATTTTCCTGTTTACCACTGTCCACCATACTAACACTAAAAGCTTTTCTCCTTGGGGTTGCACACAGCCAGTCTACTAACCCGAACATATTTCTCAAGATGCGTTTATATAAAGCCTTTTCCAGATAGAGCATCTACTGTGTCCTGCCTATTTTGGTAGAAGGTCCCTGCAGAGAGAGATACTTGCCAAAACCTATGCAAAAGCCCTGCTTATTTTACACATACACACACAAAGAAAATCTAGACAGCTTTGGTAACACCGTATGTTTCTTTCTAGTCATTGCATCTCAGTCCAAAACAGAGTAGCTTACCCTTGGGAGATGGAGAGAAGAGGCTTCAGCATCTTCAGTTTATTCAGTACTTAAGTCTCTCAGTCAGCAACAGGGCTAGCCAGAGCCATCTGCTGCAGCAGGGTTTTCAAGGCATGCTACACAAAGAGCAAACACTTTGCCTGGGCCAGCCAGCTGCCAAGTGAGTTTGGTGGATTGGTTGATGCCCCCATAGCTGGCCAGGGCACTTAACTTTTACCAGCGTCCTTGAACTCTAATGTCCGTCAGAAACACTCTTCATTCCCACTCTCCCTCTCAAGCATATTCTTGAGTAACCAACAATCTGGTTGCATGTAGTTTTCTTCTCTGGTCTCTTCTGAGCTTCAGTTTCGGCACACTTCTAATCCTGGGTGGAAGCAACGCGCACCATGTGCTCACCAGCACAAATGGAGTCTACAGATACAAGGACTCCGTATGTTGAGATGTAAGAGGCTTAAAGCAACTACATGAATCCAACCTATATGGAACACACTTCAGTGGCTAAGCAGGGGCATCTCTGCTGGCCTGCAAGAGACTTGAAAGTCATGCCTGCATCCCAATTGTTTACCTGCATTTAACAGTGAAGCCATTTTAGTGCTGTTCCTTTTCTCCTTGATAGGGTGATAGTTTTGTGGTGATTGCTGGTCAGTGAGATCCCTAATTAATCCAGCAGAAGTGAGACAGGAATGCCTGAGACTACAGTTGCATCTTCAATTTCCCTCCTTAAAGCAGTGCAGAAGGAGCTTGAACAGAATGTATTTATAATATGCCTCACCAGCTCACCTCTCCTCCAAAACAAAGCCCCACTAGCATTTGATTTTGTATGATAGGTCAGGTCAGAGTAAGGAAGTATCAGAGCTTCAAATGGGAGAGGGACTGAAAGGCTACTTATGAGGTGCTTTTCAGCAATTCAGATATAAACCATCTCACCACAGCACTAACAATAAAAATCCAGTTCACAGACATGTTATCAGGATTTTGCAAAGGCAAACACTTAAGTACAGTACATTATAAATTAGCTGAGAAGATGGATCCCTGGGCTGCTTCAGTCCAACAGCTTTGAAAGGAAATCTTCTGCAAGATACACTTTTATATTTTTCTCTTAATTTCCTGCCTTATTATGGTTTTGCCCACATCCTACAATTCTACCTTATGCTGTGCCTGACAGATGTGGAAGCAGATAAATTCCTCTTATCACATCACGTCTGCAAGCTCTGGGACACAGCTGCAGCCAGCACTAAGGAGATGGGGAATTTTTATCCAAAACCAGGGAGCTCTGTGCAAACCAAAGCATGTGACAGCTGAAGACAATCAAGCTGCTGAATTTCTTTTGGTTTATTTCATTTAGCCCTAATTCCTTCACTTATCCTTGCTACTATTTTCCTCATTTCAGCACAAAAACCTCCTTCCCTGCTTCCAATTTGACCTAATAGTGCTGGAAACATTGTTTCATTTCAAGGGGAGCACAGGAAAGCAGCTCCCACCTCACCATTCCTCTGAATAATCTGAACAAAGAGCAAACTGTCAGTGAGAGTCTATAGTGCCAGACGTACCGGAGAAGGCACTGAGGTCCTTTAAATAAGGAAAAAAAACCAAATAGAAAGGACACCTCTGTAGCTGTAGGTCTGCAGCACAACACCCACATCCCTCTATCATCAAAAGGAGAGGATATATGAACTGCATTTGGAGTCATACACTGTGAGCTTCATGCATAGATGGTATTTAGCATATGCCTATACCCCTGAAAGCAGCAGGGGCTTCTCCATCTTCATTCAGTGCTGGTTGAGTCACAGTTGCTGTCTTATCACTCCTGCAGCTTCACATATTGGGTTTGCCACCCTACAAGAGAAAGGAACTGCAACTCTGTAACCTGCTCTCTCACAGATGAAGAGGAGCTGACATGATCGGACAGAAGCTTTATGCGTCCTACCTGCACCTGACAGATCACCTAACACAGGTGTATCTATGTTTTTTTAAGGGCTGAAAGAGGGAGAATGGCTTGAAAACCAAGTGGTAATGATGCTTAATTCTCTGCCCTGATTGTTTTCTTGAAGAATTCCCATCTGTGTCACTCTTGGACAACCAGAGACCTATACTTGTCCCCCAAGGGCCAGGATATGCACAGAAGATTTCAAGGCCTGGAAGAGAGCCAATCCAGGAAGCCTCCTTAAGTTTGTAAGCCCTCAGGCAGAAAAAAGGCTGGACACAGCTGTTGTGGATTCACATTGCTAGAGAGGAACTGTAGAGCAAGCAGAGTCCAGCCTCCAGGCTTCCTGTTTCCACTGCAGCCAGCTAAAACACAGCTGGTACTTGTGAGGTGTGTGCATTGATAATTGGGGACTCACTGTACTATTTCTGACCATGAAGTGAAATGTCTTCATATTGCCTCTATGATGACCACGTGTAAGAGATACAGAACACAGTACTGCCACCAGTTCCTTCCTCTAATTGGAGAGGCCAGTCATGTGATTTTGTAACACCATACCCAGTCCCTCCACAAAAACAGGTTTAAGTACACTTGGCTTGTGATACAGCAGGTTCCTAACCAACCACCTCGGAAATTTTCATGTTAAACGCCACACGCACAACCCCTTGTTAACATCTGTCCTCTTCAGGGAGGGAAGGGAAAGGAAAAGGCATTTTCAAGGCCGTATGCAAAATACATTCTTCAAGACAGACAATTTCTCATCCTCTCATGGCTTAATGATTGGTGGAGGAGGATGCTATGCCTTCTGAAAGGTCAGTATATCTGCGCCCAAAATGTTTTGCCTAAAAGTAGTATATTCACCTGCTCCTGCTGTCATGAGCATTCTTCAAACAACTTACTGTCTTTAGTTTTTCAAGTATGTATGTTTCCCAGTCAAGCCCTTGCAGACTATGTTGAGGGGTTTAGTAACAATGCTTATCAGCATTTAGTTCTTAAAAGGACATGTGTGCTTTCTTGGTCAAAAGGAAACTTCATGTCAGTGCAGGGCTCCCAAGACACACATCGGCATTCTCCTTCCCAACCATGATACTTTTTCTTGAAGCCCCAAAGCACCAAAATTCTTCCAACTAAAAATAGTTATAGAGGGCCAAGAAGTCTCAGTGAAAATCACGGGGAAAGTCACTAGAGCTTTAGGGAGGAGGAAGGGGATGAAAACATTTGGGTCCCGCTTATAAATAATTTAAGACAACAAAAAAATATCTGTACAAACACATGTATAAACAGAAAAAAATCTCTTATTCCACAGATGTTGATTCAGCGACCTCTTGGTGGTACAGGTGGAGGATAAAAGTCTTCACAGCTTACAGGCCTATAAGAAGACAGAATAAAAATGCATGTAAAACTAGTAGAAAATAGAGTTCCGGAACAACACATTGTATGCAATAACATCATATGTGAGAATACTGTACAAGCAATAGTCATACAAGAAGAAATACAGGCTATCAGTGATTCAGCAACAGAGCAGATGCCAAGCTGCCAAAGCCCTGTTCCTGTTGAAGCTATTTCTACTACTCTTCATCTGTAGTAATTCTACTATTACTGTAAAGAGAGGCTATAATACTTGGTTGGAGTACAACTTTGATAGCATGGTAGCTTTCTCCTGAAAATTATATGAAAAGCAATAGGAAGAGATCAAAAGATTCTAAATCTTTTTTCCAGCAGACTACAGATAAATTCCAACTACATTCTTTGCCAAAGCAAAGCCAACATACAGAACTTGCCGCACCCGCACAGTGGTAATTACTGCTTTAGCAGTTGGAGAATTTTATTATAGTATCTGTACTGAGATAACTTTCTGGGGATTGGACTTCACAGACTTGCACTGGTTGGACTGTCTGGAATGTTTAGAAGTTACTTAAGTTTGTGGCGCTGTGCATGAACCTCAGTGACAGCATTGCAGTAGGAATGTTACCAACTAGGAAATTGATTCATCCAGGTATTACAGATGAGAAACAAGGATCTTACAATTCCTAACACTGTGTTGGACAGATAACAGTCTGCTAGATTTTGTTCAAAGACACACTTGCTTCCTGCCCTGCTGCCTGCCTCACTTTCTGTCCAAGGCTCCCACATGGATTCATGGAAAACTCATGTTTGAGCTGCGTTTTAGCTTTACCTGCTTGCACCTCGAGGAGGCACTCTGGGAGGCCTTTCTGGGAAAGGCAGCCTCTCTGCTTGGTGGGCAACCGGGCTGCGGCTCCTAGTCGTTTCTTGGACTTCATTGTCCTACAAAAGAAAGTGTTTACAGACCAGCAAAATTTGGTTCTTGCTAGCTTCACAACAGAAGTGGCTACATTTTTCCATTTCTGCAAGTGCAGTGCCATCTCTGAGCTCCTTTTTTTTTGAGTGTAAACAAAGCCACATACTTAAGAATAGTAGTATATAGCAAAGGTGAGAGCTTACCTCACTGTCCCCTTCCATCCCACTGCTGACACTCAATATGCTCCGAGTGCTGGAGCGGTTACTCGCACTACCTAGTAAGCAAGAGAAAAACTGATTATTAAATTCTGGCAATTTAACTGCAAATCACTAACTCAGCGCTCTTTTAACCTCATGCTTAACTCTTGCACACATAATTTAATGCTTGTTTAATTTATTTCCACTGTTATTTTTCACATTTCAGGATCCAAACAGAAGCATTTCATACAACACAAACCACAGGGCCACACCATTTGATTTTGTTTTCTTTCTAGAAGATTTTTGCACTATCTAGA
This sequence comes from Cephalopterus ornatus, assembly GCA_013396775.1. Lineage (NCBI taxonomy): Eukaryota > Metazoa > Chordata > Aves > Passeriformes > Cotingidae > Cephalopterus > Cephalopterus ornatus. The sequence goes on along the minus strand of VZRE01013487.1, from coordinate 1,062,353 downwards.
TCCAGTCTTCTGTTAAATACTCACAACCATAATTTAACTGGAAAGATCTGGTGCCAATATCACCTGGCAAGTCAGGCAAATATTTTCACGAGGGTTACACACCCAGCATTTATGTATATTTAAATTATCAGTCCCCATACCTTTAACAACTGCATGAAGGTAGACAGCTCTGGACACTGTCACATATTCATTACTGGGATAAGTGACTGCTTGAGAGTTTATTGTTCCAAATAGCTGCTTACCACCTCCTCTCACAACAATGCTCACTCATTGCAAGAATGCCTCCTAGTCTGTTTGCAAGCTAAAATGACAAGTTCGTTCAAACAACCTTCAGCAACCATCTATACAAATCCATTTAACTGTCATGGACTCAGAGGAGGGATTGTTTTTGCAATCAGTCATGCTATCTCCAAAGGTGACAGCAACTCACAAACATACAACACTGTTGTGGCTGGTTTCAGTCGTAAACAGATAATGTTCTATAGGGCTGTGAAATACTGGGACACTAATGTTCAGAAACCTCTATACTGAAATGGTAGCTAAAGGTTTTCTCTTCAGATGCAGTCCCCCTCCCTACTGGCTTTGGTAACATAACTCTCTTTATCAGCTGGGACAAACAGCAGCACTTAAGAGTGCTAAATATTGTGGTATGGTCCATTCTCACAATCATACCATGAGAAAGAACACCAAGCTGCATACAGAGAACTCTCCAGACTCTTAACATTTCTCTCAACTGCTTGTATGGAAGTTATTGGTTCAGTCAGCTGCCTCGGGCACCTATTCTCGATATGTGCCAGCTATATCTTGCCAAGAGTCAAAGGCAGTAACCTCACTGGGACTCAGTTTTCATTTCAGAGGACCAAAATAATCCTAATATTTTCTGCAAGAGTTGCTCAGTCTGCAATAAGATCAAGAATGCAGGGATTTAATTTGCACAAATTAAACCTAATGAAAACCAAAGATAATAAAAATGTGCAGACTGTCCAAGTCACTCAAGAGGTCCCACAGTTATCAATGAAAAATGCTGTCCTTTTTCTACAACAATTGAGGAAATTACATGTAGAGACTGGTTTCCAGTCTTAAATACAAATATGCCCTTCAGGCCAGAAGAGCACACAGCTTGCTGGCAGTCACAGCACAGGAGCATCCTTTCCAATGAGAGAGCAGCTGCCATCTGCTTTTAAGAACTGCAGACAGGTGGTATGCCTTCCCCAAGAAGACTCAAGGGAATATTTTGCTCAGCTTTCAGGTACTCCTCCTGCAGAGATGCAGACACAAGATGCCCAAACCACTTGATGTACACCTGGAGTTGCTTTTACAGTTTTGAGAACAGCCAGCCTGAGGCATGCAGGGTTTGGGGTGGCAGTATCAGTGCTGGGATTCAGGAACAGAAGTCCTGTCCCCTGAGCTGACTCAAGGGTCAGGCTGGGGAAGTGTTTTCCATCTGGCTTTCCTGTAGAGAGGGTGACACTCGGGGCTTGCTTACTTGTTGTGCTGGATGTGCTTTCTGTTTTCCAGTCTCCTCGCTTTAACTCCTTTTTTGGTGGAAAAACGTTTTTCCTGGGGGTGTATTCATATATTCCACATTCTGGTCTCCCCAAAGTATTATGAGAACGTCGAATGGGTACTGTAATTTCTAAATCTGGAAAGGAAAATGAACAGCTCAGAAGGATCTATGCAATTATAGCCTTTGAGAGACAGTTTTGCACTTAAGAACAAAGTAAACACAGTCATATAAGGGCAATCATAACTATACATGAACGAATCATGATGCGCTCCACAGATGTGGGCATATTTTCCTTGTCTGTGAAACTGAGGAGTAAAGAAACTTCCCAATATTTTTGCCAACTGGCACATGGATGTGCATGTTAAAATATCACAGAAATACAATATACAAGGACATATTTCTGCATGAAGAGCCTATTAATATGGTTAGATGCTTCATTACCAGAGAATGTGTGAATCAGAGACTGTTACCTGCGCTTTTGTCTTTTTTTTGCTTCTCCATTTGCCTCCTGGTTATGCTGTCTCGTAGACGTTTCAGATTTTCCTAGAAACATCACAAGATATTTTTTTCAGCTCTTTGGCTAAAGGAGGATGAGCAGTTTTCTGACAAAACTAATATTATATTTCATCTAACTTTGCAGCCAAGTTGTAACAAAGCTTGCTAGACCTGGCTGAAGTCCAAACCATGTCAACAGGTTTTAATCTACTCCCTTCAGTAACCCATGTGTGCCTTTCAGAAGTCAAGATTTTTTAGACGTTCATTGTGTATGTTAAGGTCAAGTTCACACACTCACTGGCAGTTGCAGATAAGCAGCACGCTGGGTTTAGAACTCCCTCTATTTTCTGTTTTCACTGTGACACTGGCACAGAAGCAAGATCCACAATCAACTAACTGCAAAGTCCTTTCTGTACTAATAAACAGGTAATTCTGACTGCAGGGACAGAAAAAGTTGCCACACATCCCAGAGTGTGAGTGACAATTCAAAGAATTCAGGACATCCCCAGTGAAGCAAGATGGGACACCTGGAAGTATAGCTGGGAGCAAAGTCTCTTCACCATTGCGTGGCAGCATACTGCACCTTACAGTATGACAAAGTTGGTAGAAAAAGGACAACTTTTTTCAGCAGGGAAATATGTACATATCTGAGAGGAAATACGGTGGAATCGGTGGAAAAGCAGGTGAAGCAATTGCTGTACCATGAAACAAGATTTGGAGCAGAGACTTTGAAAGCTGCTCATGGGATGGAGCACAGAGCATACCACTTCATCTCTTCTGCAGACAACTACTAAAGTAGCACTGTGTTCCTCACTGATGGGAGAAGGGATTCCTCTGACTGTTTCTGCGTAGAGAAGACCCTTCCAAGTGAGAATGAGGAGGAGAAAAGCCTTGACTTTGTTCTGACAGCTTCAAGACAATGTCATACACTGGAGACCTGCACCTCAAGTGTGAGAGCAGACTGCCACAGCACGAACAAAAGGCTCCAAGAGAAGCAAGCAGTGGGTTTAAAGAGGAAGCCTCCAACTTGACAATGAAAATTTTAAACTATGACTGCTAGTTACATCAGTCATTATATTGCTGCTGCCAACAAAATGACACCCTCAGTTCAGTTAAGCCACCCAAACACTCTGCTTTTACTAATGACTGTTGCTAGACCTTGCCCAGCTGCAAAGAACAGTCATGGAACCATCAACAAACACCCAGGGAGGGATCAGACCATCTAGAACCAGCTAGAACTTCACAGCCAACACACCATCTGGGACACAGTCTTCACTGACCTGAAATGGACGAGAACTGACAAGCTAAATGTTCATCCCAGAAGTCCCCTGCCAGCAGCTGGCTGCTAGGTGACCTCTGGAAAGGTAATTTAGCCAACTGGACTTGGTCCAATTCGTAGTGCACAGATCTCCAAAAACTAACAATCCTACTGCAAAACAAACAGATCTGTAAAACAGCTACCTGCTTGCTGCTGCCTGGGAACAGCCTCTCCATGTCAGGAGAGAACTCTGCTAGTTAGGGAACTGCATTAGCAGTCTTCCTGCTCCAACTGGGAAAGAAACATACCCGCACGGAAACAGCTTGTGATATAACCTAGAGAGACAGCTGTATTTCTTAAACAGTAGAGTAAGTCTGTACCTGCTGGAACCGGAATGATTCTGATCTCTTTTTCTGATTCAGTTGCCACTCCTTAAAATGAAGTACAGCTTCATCCACAGTGAGTATGCCCATTTTCACTTGCTCCTGTAATGTAATCAGCTGCCGTTGGCCTGGGGTTTTCATTCCAGCAAATGGATCATATACGCTTGATTGAGACAGGTCCCTTACAGGCCTGACTATTGTCTCTGAAGAGAGAACACCACCAGAAGTATTACTGAACTTGTGGCATCTGCCTTCCCCACTGAATACAAAGAGCTCAAGCACCCTTGATATAGCAGAGATACAAAAAAAATAATAATAAAAAAAAAATTATCAATATTACAGATTTAATTTTTCCTAAGAAGTGTTTTGTTCTTAGGCCATCCTGCTATTTGTTAGTGCTAAAAGCCCAGCTGAGAAGTAGCCATGTACACAAATACTTCCCAGAGATAATCTCTGTTCTTAAAAACATAATTTAAGTGAACATCACAAAATGTATTCCTTAAAGTGATCTGCTTTCTCAGCAATTCGCAAAACAGAGCTTTCACCTTGGCAGTCACAAAGCTAGACTCTTCCTAAGTAATTTTTACAGAGCAAGTCCAGAAACTAAGAACTCATTCTACTGATGCTGGCATTTTGTAACTCATTTGTAACATAAAGAGGAGTTCCCAACACATGAGCTAAAAGCTTAGATGTGGTACCTGGCACTCTGATAGCGCACAGGATAAGAACTGAAAGTATAAGGACAGAGTTTTGGAGGTGCAGAGAGCAATGGCAATCAGTTCACTAAAAGTGAAATCATAGGAAATAACGATTAACAAGGAGTAGCTATATACAGAACATTAAAAGTGGGACATCATTTGCATGAAGTAATATGGTTCACACCATAAAAAAGAACTTCAATGACCATTATGATCCTGACTGAGGATAAACTCCAAGACAGGGGATACATGTAGACTACATGATAAAAGGATATAGTTATAAAAGTTTCCAATGTCACATAAGGTCAAAAAGGTTGGGTCATTCATAAAGGACTGTTATCCCCAGAGCTTTGTAAAACAGTCTATTCTGTCATATTTCATGTAAATGAAGCTATCTCAGCAGATCTGCTTTTGGATTACAGGAAAGATTTTCAGAGTGAACTTCTGACTTACCTTTCTTAATTCTTCCTCTAGGGACATAAAGATTCTCAGGTCTTTGAGCTTTCTGAGCAAAAACTGCAAAACAAACATCTTTTAGATACTGAAACGCATCTCATGAAGACAGAAATAGCAAGGATGAATAAGGGACTGCAGTGCATTACAGCTTCTGTTATCCTACTGAGTCCATTGAAGAAAACAAAGATCTGTATAGCAGAATTCCCTTTCTATTGACCTCAAAGAATTTAGCCCAGTCACCTCTGAAAGAAATCTGGACATGCTCTCCCCATAGTCTTGTCATGGGAGGAAGAAGAAGTCACTGAAATTACTCTCTCACGTGGTAGGGTGGTTCTTGTTAGAATGTTTGTGAAATATGACCAAGACTTCCAGAACTGCCTAGCAAACTAAGAGGCACAATCTTCTTCAATTTCAATTAAACCCCATCTCAGAGGGAGATATTGAGGCATAAAATCATGCCCTATATAAATGTGATTGAATCAATGATACTGTTACAGAGAGTCAATGTCTCAATTTATTAGCTTGATTGTGTCCTTATAATATCAGGATCTTTCCTACTTAGTTGGATTTGTTTATACTATTTGGGGGTAATCTGTCATCCTACTGCTTTCATTAAGAGCAAACTCAGGCCACAATCTTGAGACACAACATCCCCATGTTTTCAGAGTAGAAGATGAAAAGAAGATCAAAAACATACGAAATTGGATCCCAAAGAAAGGTGGTCCAACTCCAGAGTTAAATAATACAGGGATCTCAAAAAGCGTAGGCTTTCTTGGCATTTATTTGGCAACTGAAGCCCATGTCAATGCCATACTACAGTTGACTAGTTTACATTTCCACTGGTACCCAACTCACTTTTGGAGATGTACAGCTCATTGTCTGGCTGTGGAGAACTAGACTCTGGTCTTGGAACAGGAACTGGAGGTCTGTTAGCCATTTCCTGTGGAAAAGTATCTTGCTCTACTGGATAGTATACATCTTCACCACACGGCTCATAAACTCCTTCCTCTGAATCTGGCACATCCGTGCTACCACCTACAACAGAGTATAGTTTGTAAGAATAACAACCTGGTCACTTCACTGAACACTGGATCCCTCCAGATGCATTATGCACCACATTCTTACCAAGCTGGCCATTTCACAGGCAAAAGCATCCAGTTTTGCAGTGACTTTAGTGTGCCAAAGTCCTTTAGGACAGGACTTGACTTGATAAAGTCATGAACATCTAGTAGCATGTAACTGTTTGCCACTAAACCTGTACCATCTGTTTTGGTGAAGAAATAGTGAAAAAAACTCCTAACTCTTTTTAAGAACTTGAAGAACAATTAGTTTAATTAATTCTGGTTAATTGCCATACTATAATAGTTAACAAATCAAACAGAGCACAGGTTTCCAAAAGCTATTTATGATAGTCTACAAAGTACTAAAGAGAATTGTTCGTTTATCTGAAGCAAGCAAACAGTGTGGACTATCTCCTACCCTTAAGAGATGAAGGAGAAATCTCAAAATCTGTTTAATTGCTTTAACTGCGCTGCTGCCATTCCTCCCTCCAAACAGGTCTTACCTTCTAAAAACCTGCGGAGCATTGAGTCTTTTGTAGTTAGAGAAACTTCATCTCCAGCAACTGGAGTGTCTGGTTTGGATTGAAGCATCTCTACATCTGAAAAAAAAAATCAGAATGATGAACCTGTTAATTATATCCTTAAATGTGTGGAACAATTAACCTGAATGTAATATATATACTATACTATACTATAATATAACTGATGTGGTATTTCTGACTGGACCTTTGGTTTGTGGTGACAACCAAAGAAGCTGGGCAATTGACCAGACATTTTCCTCAAAAAAGGCTTCTGAGTTGCCATGTTCAGTCCACTCTGCACAAATCCTTTCCAGCTGCCTGATGCTTACACTTGAGGGTGACTAACACTGCTGTTGAGAAGTTCTGACAAGGCTTCAAGCAGGCACCAAGTATTGGTTACTATTGAGAGTATGTTGGCCAGATGAAAGTTTTGGCCTCTGCACAGTGCTCCCAAGAGGAAACCTGTGATTTCGCACGGCAAGACATTAAAGGCAATCTTCCCATGACCCAGAAAATAGTGTTTGTTTGTTTATTAGCTAGAAGTCAAAATAGTTGGCTGAGTTAAACAGTTAGTCTGGAAGGTGTTTAAGGTGTCAGATGATAATCCAGGATTGAGAAAGGAGTGACAGCAAACAGTAAGATACTTTGTTAATTCAGTGTTTTACACGAAGAATTCTGATTTTTTAGAAAAAGGGTCAACCTCACTGTAACCCTAAAACTAATCCTAAAACTAAAATTAAATGTTAGGTAACCATGCTCCTAATGATATTAAAAACAAGACTGATTAATAAGTGAATAAATGAGGCATATCTATTACTGTGTCATAATTCTATTGCTATGTAAACTAGATGGTTTGGGTTACATGTGAGAATATGAAATATTTTTATAAATGTATTTTATATTTTCTAATATTTCTTATTATTTTCCTGCAAAGCTGAGATTATGAAACAGGAATAAGAATATGCCAGCAAGATTTTGTGGGTTTTTTTTCTTTTTTTTTTAAATCAACAATTGTCAAAGGACTCACTGACAGTCATATGAATGCACTCAACCTAGATTTAACCTCGCAGGAATACCTCCAGCATAGCCACAACACTATTGCTGTGTGGACTAACCACACCACCAGCTTCGTAAGAGCTCTGCTGTCCATGCCACATTGCATGCTGCTGGAGCTAATCTCCTCACCATCAACCAAATAACAAGTTCATGTAAGTGTCACTGAATTACATGAAAACACAGATTTGACATTTGACCATGCTAAAGAATCAGTTTTCTGTAGAGCAATTTTTCCACCTTATAGCCACCTTGATTTATTTTTAACATAGCTTTTAGAAATGAACCTGTAGCAAATACAGACCCAGAGGAAAGCCACTTCCTTATGGGTTTGGGGGCACAATAGAACATGACAGGTGTGTAAAGTTCCTTTCATTCTCTGTGTAGGAAACCGTATTTTTCCAGTTTTGGCTGTGCTCCACAGGATTACTAAACCATCAGTGCAACAGGGTACTGCAGGTTTTGCTTTCTATCACATAGTACAGTTAAATTACTCAGCTAACTAGTTCTCGTCAGAAAACAAGATTGCCACCTTGCTACCTTCTTGAACGCAGGCCTGTTGCATACAGAGGAGACCTAACACCTCATCCATATACCATAACTGAAAAGAAGTTCTCAAATCTGTTAGTGACACCACCTGCTCCACTTGCTGCAAAAACAGATTAGTGAGACAGAGGTGACAAGAAGGTGGCACACACAAACGGATGTTACAGGAAAGGTCACCAGATTTTCCTGAGGCTACTGGGGAAAGTTGGTCTGAAGGGTTAGCAGGAAGAGGGTTAAGCAGTTCCTAGAAGTCAGAATTTAGTAGCTAAAAGATATTTATTCCGAGAATTTCTGTTTCCCTTTGCAGGATTTAAAGCTTCAGAAGGGAGCTCAACCAACCTGCAAACAGACATACAGAAGATGAATTATGACCTACAGACCCTTCACAACAGCTAAAATATCCATGTGTAGGCACGCTTTAGAAAGTAGGAACACCCTTCCCCCATAAACATTTGTAAACACTAGATGCCAGGTATTCCTGCACATAAAGCAAGCTACCTCTTTACAGAGACCAGTCCTTCATTATGCAAGACAAAAGACTCAATGTATTTGCATAAATCACAACTCAGAATTTTATAAGCAGTTATATTTTTGTGCACAGTTCTCTCAGCTTGCTTGAGGATGACAAGGAGGTTACTGTTTCTTGCATTAACTTAGGCAAAAATAAAAATCAATGAGAACAGTGCTGAAAGTTTGGTCTCAAGAGAATAAAATGCTGGAGGAGGGAAGGAATATGCAAGAGAGTAGAATAAGGGCATCACAACTTATTCATATGTGAACTAACATCTATTCTTTAGTTGTTGGAGGTCTGCAAATTACAGGAAAATAGACTTTAGTCAGCTGAAACTCTCTGGGTTAAAGGATTAAATCTCTACATGAAACTCACACTATACAGAGTTTGAGTGTCCACACAGTTCATAAATATAGAAACAGCGTTATGAGTCCAGATGTTTTAACCAGCTCTCAGCTACTATCACTGTCACACCTTGGACAGTGGGAATTCAGCCTAACTCTTTCCCGAAGTAAAACAGCGTAACACCACACACAAACCAGACTGTTTAATCTTCACACAAATCAAACAGGTTTTCAGCACTTTGAGGAGGCCTCGCTCTCAGAGTCCCTCCCGCGCTCAACTCCAGCCTACTCAAAACACTGTTTTGCAAAAATCAGCAGGAGGTGCTGGTGAAAGGAAAGCAGAACAAGGAAAGCACTTTATCTGATGCTGTAGTTCATAGCACCAGCCTGATATGATGGAGGCAACCCTCCCCTTTTGCTGTTCAGCAACTATGTGACTCACCTGCAACCTGCACAAACCTGAAGCAAATTCTGGAAAATTATATTTAACTGTACAGGTATTTTAAAAGTGCAGTAAGAGTGAAGTGTGAGGGAAGTGCTCTTCTGAAGAAGGAACAATTAGATTAATGATAAAATAATTAAAGAAGGCAATTCAAACTCATTAATAAAGAACAGCAAATTAGGTACAGCAAGAGCTAGTAAGGTCCCACTGATGTGGTTACGAATACTTTATGACCTACACTGCTCAGGGCATTAAGACCTACCTGGGAAAGAATGCTCCCCTTCAGAGGAGGGGAGGAAGTGTTCTGTAAATGAACAAAACCATTTCCATTTTTTCAAATTCCATCAATTATTCCAAACCTTAAAGGCACAGCTAGCAATGCAACACAGGCGTGTGCAACTCAAGCAGTGTCAGTTTAAGCAAAACTGGGCCTTTGCACAGCTTCTGCACTTTCTCTGAAAATGTTTTCTCAAGACCAAATGCAGAGAGAAAAAAAAATATAAAATTGCATTGAGAAATCAGAAGTGGGATGAAAAATACAACAGAACACTCTGGTATCCAAGTATTTGCTACTAATTTAAACTCATTACAATGGCTCCCATCCTGTGTTACCTTATTCTCAAACCAGTTCCTGCCAGACAAATTGACCCTGTGGTATCTAACCTTCCTTTGATCAGTCCCTGAAAAGCTGAGGTGAAAGCTCGCCTTGACCACAATAAATAGGCACACTGCCACAGTATGGCTACACTTAAAATAGCCCAGATATTGTCCTCTACACCACAGTCATATCTATTCACATAAGGGTAAATTTGTAGAGAAAGTACCTCAGTAGAAGTTAATTATGATTTCCTAGTGAGTTTTTCATCCTCACAAACCTTCAAGTCAGTACAAAAGCTTGAATCCTTTATTTGTGATGGCAGTTCTAAACCAGCCAGCACTCCAATTAATTTCAGTGGGGGTTTGCCTGTGAGTTGTTTGTGTTCTAAATAATCATGAAACACCTTTAACTTTGAGAGAACCAATCTAAGCGTCAAAAACTGTGCCAATTTAAACTTACCTGTTACGACACAGGTAGTTTTTAAGCACTGTTCAGACAAGTTGTAAATATTCTTCAGGAAAAGACTAACAGATTACATAAGAAAAATAGAGAATTTCAATAAAGACTCCTGAGTAGAAGGCAGCAGAGCTTTGTGTGAAGAGGCAACATACTAGAACTCCAGAAGAAGCAGGAGAGGCTTTTCAGAGTCCAGTTCAAAAGTGATAAGTTACAGGGAGTTTGATTTGCATACATGGAAGAAAGGAATATCCCCTGCATAGTTTCCAGGGGATATGGGTATTTCAGGGCTTGAAGAAGACAAGTTGGGCTTAGTAGTTTTAAACATGCTTTTTCCCCCTGCACAGACTTAGTTAATCAATTCCATTCAGCTGTGTACTGATTGCAGGTGGAGCTTGCAAACATCTAGAAACTCTCACCCCCATTACTGCAAACAATACCAGCTTTGTTTCTTACAAGTTCAACCTGACTTACTGCTTATCTCCACCTAAAGGCAGAACAATCCTGGTTTTGGTAGCAAAATTATCCCTGCAGCGACCAAACAAAACTTTGCAGAGAAGAATTTATGATTTCAGGTAAAGAACTGACAGAGTCTTCTGGACTCAATAACCAAGGAAAATGTGTTTTATAGTATTGTGTAATCTAAAAGAGGAGAAAAACAGCCCAGGACCAATACAGCCTATAAGCAAAAGTGTTTCAGAAAGGAAATGTTTCCCTGGAGGCAGGGAACTTAAAACCTGCAGAAACACTAGAAGGCCTTGTGGATGTACTTAAATTATAAGAAGTTAGATTCTTTGCTCATCATAGGAATCATAAAATATATCAGTGGGATGAAGCCAGATCAAATAGGCAGGTAAGTAAGAACAGACAAATTTACAACTGCTTAACATAGGTATTTAACTTGATACTTGCAAATTGCCCTCACTGAATGCTAATGGAATGGTGAAAAAGTTAAACATCTGCATATTTATCAGAATTAGCTCTATTATTTTTAGCAATAAACTGACAGGATTAGAATAATGATTTTTCAGTTATAATCTTTTCAGTATACATATTTCTATATGCTCCCTTTCTTTTGCTTTCAAGCTGTTGTGCTGAAGCTCAGCTCTTTTTTTTCAGTTTCCCAGTTGTCAGTAAAATCACATCTTTTTTGTTGGTGTCTCTAAGTCAGAGTGTCCTTAGGCCGCTGGTTCTCAGTAGGGAGAAGCAGAACATGGTAGAAAATTTAGTCTTTTCTATATGCTACATTACTTGCTCAAGGCTCAGGAAGTCCTCAAAACACTGAGGAAACGGCTCTTGATCTTGTACACTAGCAATCAAAAAAAAAAAAAGACAAAAAACAATTTTATCAGCCAGCCAATATTAGAGATGGAGCATAGTTTCCTTGTGGTGACAGCAGAAAAGCTGTAACTGAGGTGCTAATGTGTGTAAGAGACAGGATCTCTGAGCAACCTGATCTGTTTGAAGACGTCTCTGCTCATTGCAGGGATGTTGGATGAGGTGAGCTTTAGAGGTACCTTCTAACCCAAACCATCCTATGGTGCTGTGATTCTGTGAATATACATACAAAGATCTTCTGGAGCACCAGGAACAAATCCAGCCATGGATTCATAAAGCTCTTCATCGGAGCCAGGATTCAAGGAACACTTCATTAACAGATCTGTGGACAGATGAGCCATAGACTCATAAATAGACTCATCCTCCTCGCCTTGCATCAGCTCTTCCTTAATGTGACTCTTCAGCATATCTGCAGTTTCCTGGAGAGGAAGAAGGGCACGAAAACAAGAAGTTCAAGTCTCATTTAAATAAAGAATGTGGAGAATCAAAGCAAACAAACGATACCTCATCTCCCATCACTTATGGAAAAAAACACTTAAACGTAGCCCATTCCCAAAGATTAGGGCTTCTCAAATGAATTAAATTCCCACTACAGCTGACTAGGCCCGAGCCTTCAAGATCTATGTTATAGTAATAGGTAAGGAAGGTGAAAAGTTGGTGCTAACACATTCTGAATAGCTATTGCATCCTCTTACCCCTTCAATTTCATGTCCTACCCAATATTTGCAAACTCCCAGAACATAAGCATAGCTCATTCTAAAAATATAAATGCTTGTCAAAGGCTATTTTGGGGCAAGCGTAGCTAACCATAAGGGGGAAAGCTTGCCGCATGCAGAGCACCTGCAAGATAGCAAAGTTTTAGCTTTGATGTAGATTCAGTTTCAGTTTCTTGGCCATTAGCAGCAGCATGTAACACCCAGAGTGGGAGTACACAGACCCTTTTCTGTGATATTAACAGGAAAACTCACAGCAGGCAGCTGTTCACATAATACAGGCAACTTCTAATTCACAGGACAACAGAACCCTTTCTCGTATATTTGCAACAGGGAGCAGGGGAAGAATGCCAATCTTCACCAAACCGCACCAGGGAGCAAAATGTAAAGTTTCATCCCACCCTACTCCCAAGTTCCAACTACATCACAAGCACAGCCATCTTAACTAGTCACAACACTACAAGATATTCTTCCATCCACAAATGCCATCTCGTGGGTCCTCAACTTCAGGGCATGTGTGTCAAAACTGTCTACACATGCTTCCCTCCACAGTCAAAATGAGTCAGGCCACTAGCTCATAAGATGCTCTACAGAGGTTCAGAGGAACCTTTGCTAGAGAGAAAATAAGGTGAGTAAATGGGTGTACTGGGCTTTTCAGATATCCATACCAGTAGTGATTCTAGTCACTACCTTGAAGTAGTCACACTGGTGCAGATGATTTGTGTGCTCTGGAACTATGCTGCATAGCTTGACAGTCAGTAAGCAGGACCCACTCTTAACACAGCTGTCACTGTGCTGGTGGAGAGAATACAGGAGGAGCACAGTACTGCAATAAGAGGTTGGAAGGATTTCCTGCACATCTCTCATGAACCCCAATGCAAAGATTTTGATCACACAATTTACAGTTTCTGCAGCTCTCCTGATCTCAGAACATACAATAACTTTTACTTAGCTCTAACATATAATCCTAAAGTCACGCTTATATCAAGAAGCAAGCCCCAAACCCAGGAACCACCCATACCTCCTAAATAAGGTTTAAACACTACTGTAATTGGCTGGCAGAACCACATTAAGGCTAACAGATCTATCACCCTCCATTCTGACAATTTTTAAGGACAATTACACACAACTTTTCAACTGAAAGCAAAGGCAAATGGAATTCATGTCATGTGAGTCAAGGAGCTTGTTGCTATTTTGAAGCAAACAGGCCTGAAACAGTTCAAATTGAAAAGAAAGGTTAAACTCCATGCCTACCCAAGGTACCCCAGAGAAACAATTGCTTGGTGCAGCTGGAGTCAGGTCCATGTCATAATCTGGACAAGTCACAGTGCTGCTTCCTGGGAGTGGGGTTAGCTCAAAGAGAACTGAATTGTGAATTGGGATCCCAGACAGAACAACTGGGGAACGAACAGCTATACTGATGCAGGAAGAAATGGATATCAAGTGTAGCAGACAGACTACACAGATCAGCTGTGAATGAGCTAATAAGCTCATCTTATTGTACTTCAATCTGACTGTACCTCAGATACACCTCAAATTGTATCTTCTCAAACATATTCTGTTTCCATATAACTCCTGAAGTAAGCACGATGAAGGGGCTGTAGTTTTCCAAAGATGAGAAGTTAGAAGAGTACACCAGGCCCCAACCACATCCCTCCAGAAACTTCATTAGATGGATGGATGATAAGGAAAGCCAGCATGCCAGTTTCTTCTTCCATCTTACTTGGTCTGTGCAAAAGCCCCAGGAATTTCTCTAGCTCCAGAGATGCACCTAACCCTCCTGCCTGGAAGCTTTCAGTGTGGCTGGATGTCTGTGTTCTACACCCTAACACACTATACTGCACAATTTATCACCCCATCACTCCTGCTCACACGATACTTAAGTGCCAAGCTCGGTGCCACTGCCCATACCCTCTGTGGGACAAGGCAGAAAGACTGCTGCTTCCTCTTACCACATATTCATCAATGAACTGGCGGAGATCCTTAAAGCCATGCTTTTCTGCTATGGTGTTTGGATAGTGGCCATACTTGTTGGCTACACTGTAGGCCTGCAGCGCTCCAGGGCATGTAAGCAGCAAGGCAGTGAGGTTCTTCAGCCCATATCTTGCAGAGAAGTGAAGCAGTGTTGGCAGCTCCTCATCCCTCTGATCTGTGAGAACAGGAGCCCGTAAGAATCTAATTTTTTCTCTAGTAGCAACCGGGACGTAGGCAAGAAACAAAGGAGAAAATATGGGAGATATTTAGGGACCATCACCTTTTCACTCTGGTTGTGTTTGAAGCTGTCTACCCAGCTGCATCTGTCACAGTTTAGGAAGTGAGACTGACGAATGTAATTAAAAAAGGGTCAGCTGACTCAAAGGGCAATCCCCTTTCTATAGAAATTAATAAAGAAATAACCAGAAATGTAGCTTCTTGGCTGAGATCCAAGACTTTTGAAACAGCCTATGCAGGTACCACATTCCACAGTGTTAAGGCACTTCAAGGTAAAACAAGGGATACAAACGAAGTTTAAAAATAAACCAAGAATATTTCAACTTACTTGCTGTCATATCTTCTTCTTCCAGCTGGTTGATTCCAAACAGGTGTAAACCACTGGCAGGAATGTTCTTTTTGAGTGACTCAGTCAACAGTTTGTCCAGTGCTTCTATGCTGTATGGCACGATTTTAAAGGCCTAGAGATAAATGGAAAGTGCTTTTGTTTGGAGGAGTCTGGAGATTCAGTTAAGGTGATATTTCTTTGGTGTTTTTATTATTAAGCACAATCAGAAAACAGTGGGTATAAATATGGAAGGTAGAAACATTCAGGTCAAGCAAAGAACACAAATAGCTTCCTGGTCCAGAAACAGAGTATCATTAAACTGAACAGATGAGAATCATACACTCCACAACAAGACAGAGCACAATGAGAAAGTCACTCACGCAACTGCAAGCACAGAAAACTGTTGCTCCTACTTCCTTGGCAGGTATAATCTTACTTTTGAAACTGTTCCAATGAAGTGTCCCTCCTGCTTTACGTATGCACTAGCTCATGTTTTATTACTCTGGTGTAAACTCTGGGTTTGGCTTTTGAGCTGGTCCTTAGCCACTGGGAAACATGCCTATTCCCCAAGCAGAGGCATCAACCAGTACCAACTTCTCCACAACTTGAACTAAAAAGTTAAGAAAACACAGTCTCCCCTGCCCTAGGTATACTGGTGAGTAACGGCACTACTCTGTAGGCTTCTGCTATGTGGTCAACCAGGGACATGCAGGCAGGCAGCAAGGCAATACGTCTGAGAGCTTGTCTTGTGCAAGCTTTACCCCTCTTATAGGGTTCAGGTACCCCAACTGGGCAAAATACAATATGAAAACTAAGGAGTGGCTTTGTTAAAGAAGTGCTAAGAGGAAACAAATCATTTTATGTTACTCTTCTTCCTTTAGATAATATGAATCTTTGTTTCTATTCACATCTTTTTCAAGAACTCAGGTATAAATTCTCGAACAGTTTATTTCCTTATGGTACTTTCTGTTATACCAAGTTCTGTCATTCCAAGCTTTTCAAGTCATCCAGATCTAAATGTGACTGTTGATTGACTGCATTTTTTTTTGTTAGTTGGATAACCTGACTCAGCCATCTATGTGCTTCAGAGACAGAAAAAGCACCCATGCTTTCGCTAGAAGGGGGTGTTAAGGTTATGTGATAAGCTCTAAATAACCTTGCACTTCTTCATTTCAGAAGAGCTACTTCATGGCAAGCACTTTTGCTTACGGCCACTTGTCTTAGCCTCTGAAAGAGCTGGTTTCCAAAGCACAGTTTCTATGTTTGCTAAAGTCATTACCTGGCACATGAACTGTACGGGGTTGGCTGCATTAGCCAACAGACTGCTGATTTCCTCCATGTCCGTGTGGTAAGTGACACTTGTTTCTCCCACCATCAAGTCCCCTGAATATATCTGCAGAGGCACTGTCCCAGAGGTTAAATCTTTGAAAAGAAAGTGCAGAAATCACCATTAGAACAAACAATGGCTATGAGTCTGCATCAAATACTGTGAGGACAGGAAGGAGTTTGGATATACTGTCAGATGAATACCAAAACAGTTTCTGCTGTACTGAATTCATGAAGAGTCATAAAAAGAGTCATGATCTTGGTCTGAACACTAGGTAGGAAAGTACTTTGTAACTACCTTCTTTATATCTATGTCAATGCACATAGCCTGGAACCTGCCAGGTCATCTGCTAACAGTAGTCTGGACCACTGATGAGAGCAGTACTTCACCTCAAATTAGAAAGCCTCATATCTCTCCATCCCTGGCTTTCTCTGGAGCTCTCTTTAAAGCTGTGCGTCTGAAAAGTCACTCAGAATTCTGCAACATCTGTCAGCCTCACTAGTGCCTGAATAAGAGCAATTCAAAAGAATTCCAGCTTTGCAACTTTATCCATGCATAGGATTTTCTTCAACCTGCACTTTGAGAGCTTCTAGATGTTTTGTCTAATGTGCTTTTGTAATTCTGGACTTTCTCTCTGAAACACAGATATTTTGAATCCCACTGAAATTAATCTTTCCCTGTTAGCAACTCAGGAAATGATGAAATGGTTACAGTCACACAAGAAAGGAATTAAAAATTATTTCTCTTACTGTTAGATACTGCAGAACTTCAACTGTACACTCCATCAATGTCAAGGTCATGTTTATAATTCAAATACAAGCTAGTTTTGAGGTCTGTGTTTATATTTTAAGTCTTAAATCAAGACAGATTAAATTGAACCTTTATATGTGGGTGAGGTCACGTTCTTTAAATCAACCCACCTCACTGACTTTATGAGAGTTGCTATAATGACTATTAGTCTCTATTCTCAGCTCTGGAATAATGACTCTTCAAGAGGATAGACCAAAGTAAATTAAATAAAATAATGCTGGGAAACTACCATCAATCTTTAAGGTTCTGAAATCGCGAAGAAGTTCTGAAATCTGAAAAGTTTAAACAACCTTTAATTTTGTAAATGTAAATATCTAGAGTGGCAGAACATACGTAAGTTAAAAGGCAAGCCAGAATAGTTTCAGTTCTGATCACAGAGATCAGTACACATTAAGCTATCATAGTCATGCAATTATTTAACTAGCACATTGGTACCCTGCCAATGCTAATGTGGTGCTGGTCATCACACATAGTTAAGTTCAAAGTGCTTTACAAGCTTCAAGGTGTTTCCATACTGCAACCTACTGCTGCTGGGGGGAAAACAGAGCCCCCAGGCAACAGTCTCTCTCAGCTCCTCATCACAAAAGTATCACAAAACATGAGAATGCGAGTTCAAGATTTTCTGGCCTCAATTTTTTCTGCATTGCAACCTTTACCCTTATCCCTCTGGCACTTCTCAGGACAGGCAGGTTGAGATAGAAAGGAAGCAATGGGTGAAGGAAGCGGGGAAAATCTCAGTCCAGCTTACTTGGAGCCTTCACAGAGATTGTGTACTCATTCTCCATCTCAGCCAGCACACGCACAGAGGATGCATTCTCTGGAGAGAATTCAACTTCAGTTTTCATTTCACCATCTAGTTTACATTTCATGATAATATAAACTGTTGTCTGCACCTAAGAGAAAAGGCATTACAACACACAGGTTCAACAACATAAAAACACTGACTTTAAGTCAGGAATTTTGTTCTCATTGCAACTAACACATGAATTACCATCTGTCATTTTCACAGTCGTGAATGGTTTTCAGGAGCATATTCCAGTCATGGACTAACTAGGCAGGTGGCTTCTGTTACAGGTTGCACCAGCATAGAAACATGCATTAAACTGATAGAACTCTAGATTTATCATATAGATTTATAAACTGAGTAAAGTGAGATTTATAAAATGATTTAATTTCAACTCTATCAGTCTCTTCACTCAAGCAACATAGCCACATTTTAAAAAGAAACAAAAGAAGAAACTTAGACTCTTTCCGTCTGAGGAGATGCTATACTAAGAAGTGCTGTTTTTCAGACAAGATGCCCTAATCCAAGCTCTTCAGAGTCACTTACAAGGCACACACCAGAATTGTCATTATTAGACTGCACCCAAGCTGTGGAATTAATTTGTTCATTACAATCACCTTGCTCCACTTGCCACCAGAACAGAGGAAGGGAAGGGTGTGAACCTGCCTCGCAGCACACAAGCCAAGCATCTGTGTTAATGACACTGTCAACCAGTGACATGGTAGCCTCAACTGCACTGAGAACTGCAAGCTATTCCTGGGCCTAGGGAACCAAGCTCATGAAACAGAGACACTGAGGACAGGAGGTTGAGAGGGAAGGTGACAGGAAAGGAATTCAGGACTAATTCCCAGGCCTGTTAAGCTGACCATTACATAGCAGCATAATGGGTTGCACCAGCACAGAGTAAGAACACAGCCCAAGGAGTGGACATACAGTACCCCACACTGTATGCGGTCGGGCTGCACCACTGGATGGTCCCCAGTGCTCTTGGATGATCCGTATTCTTCACTCATGGCAAGATTGTGGGAGTAAGCTGGATTCTTCTCGTCTTCTGTTTCTGTATCAGTCACAGAGTCACAGCCAGAGTCTAAAATAAAGCATAGAGAGTCTTGTTACATCACTCCCCTTCGCTGAAAATGCCTATCACACACATTGATCCTGAGAAACAGCCAAGGAGGTAGTGGAGTGGAACTTGCCATTCTTCTCAAAGAGAAAAGGGGATCTAGTTGAAAAAAGGGAAACTACAGAGCTTCCTCTTTTTTCCCTTAAGAGGTTTTCCAGGGACGATTCACAAAGACGTAAAAGTGGTGAAATAGCACTGAATATGCTTACAAATCAAACAACAATGCCAGTCTTTGATGAGATGGATAGTCCCCCTCTCATGTTAGATAGGAAAATCAGTATGTGAATGTCTAATGTAAGAATGATTGGATATTAATGGAAGTGCAAACAAACTGAATTAATACCACTGACTGAAAAAAAAGCCCCTAGCCAGAACTAAAATAGACTACTTACCCTTGCCAGGAAATACTTTTCTCAACTAGAGAAAGGAAACAAAAGACAATTTTGTACCTACTTAGCAGAGAACACTTTTTTAGCTAGTTTCTACCTCTTGATTCACATGGTTCCCACTAGGTTCGCTCCTCCACCCCCCCCATCTCCCAGAACACGGGGTGAAAGTCAGTGACTTCACCGTGTCAGAAGACTGACAAGAACTATTAAAACTATCTCCTGTGACCAAAATTTCCCAAACTTTGGAAAACTGTGGAGCAGTCAAGAATTTAAGACAACATTTTGGAAGTTCTTTGTTATTTACTACTTAGTAGAAAACACATCTGTAAAAAGCAGTACAAATTATTTACTAGATAAAACCTCAGATTTGGACTGAGTTTTTATATTAGTATGAAATGTTCTATTTAAACTGCTCAGTCCTGAAGAGAAAGACCTAAGTGACCAACCATGCTGTCTAACCTGTGGCATCCATACAGTGAAGCTGTCAAGAGTTCAGATTTTACTCAGAATCCCTCAACCTCCAAGCACATTAAGTTTCCACAAATCAAGAGAGCCAAAGTTAGTAAAAGCAGGCCACCACTAGGAGTTCATGTCCTCTAGTTTCAAACATTGAAGCCCGAAGTCAGTCAGGAATTTAAATCTAGATTTCTTCATTATTATTATTATTACCAAAGACTTAAACTTTAGATATTTGAAATTCTCTGTCACACACTTTTTTTTTAATTTTTAATTTTTTAATACTTTCTATACATTTAAATGGGATTTTAGGAATTATAACAAATCAACTTTGCTTTCTGGAGATAAGTTTTAAGCCACAAAACTTTAGCAAATCATTCAGCTGAAATTTTTGTCACAAACGGTGGTGTGCGCACACTTTAAGTATGTGAATCTCTCCACATAGCAACTACACCTACTCACATGAGTACAAGTAGATTGCTGCTTTAATGTTTGCTGTAGAAAGAATGGAGCCAAAAATTTACAGCTCTAAAGTTCAAGTAAGGCATCACCACTAATATTGACATTTTTTAAACAAATCGAAAACAATTCATGTAATTTAGCAAATAGATTGTAATACTGCACCAACACAAGTCTGAAGATTTGAATAAACAACTGCTTTGACACAAAGCTAAAGGCTGTACTGAAAGTGGTCTTTCATATTTTTAAACAGTGCTACCAAGTATTAGAGAAAATTAACTAAGACTTTATATTCCTTAACTCAATATTTTAATCTATACTGTTCAAAGTCATCAGCTGCAAGAGCCACACACATTTTGGGAACCCTTCTCTGAGAGAAACGTGCACTACTCCCACCTGGGAGTGCCAGGCTGCCCAGCTGCATATAGGAGAAAATACAGCACTGGTCCCACATCCTTCCCGTACATGATAGTTATCACACCAGATATTTGGCATATGGAGAGCAAGATGTCATGTATTTTGGGGAGGAGAAGAGGCAACTATTACTAGAATAGTCTCTCTGTAATTTCTGTTGGTTTCTTCCAATATGACTAAATCAGAAAGACTAAGCTCATGGCAGATGAGAGAGCCAGTGATTACCAAATTAGAACAAAACATTAATGTTCCTGCAACTTATACATAAATGGATGCTTGCCAGCATCCTGATCCTCAGGGTATCATGCCCAGCCTGATATGGAACCATTAGTGCGGTAATTTTTACCTCATTTGGCCAACATGTGGTCCTTTTCAGAGAAAATTAAACCTAAAGCTGTGGATCTCAGATACAATAGCTACAGTAAGCAAGGATAAGACAGAAGGCAAGGAGAGAACAAGTCCCGGTCTCTCTGCTTTAATGATGTTATTTGATACTAGAAACAAATGAACAGATAAAGAATAACTAGAGCTTTTAGGAAGTTCTGGCATTGCCTGACCCTGTCCTGCACTTCCGCATTCTTGTAACAGAGGTGGCTACCCAGAGGTCATATGTGAGCACAGAGCTGTTAGGTAATATAGGAAGAAGCAAGCAATGTTAATCAGTAATTGGATTAACAGCTGATGGAACAGGCACTCAGAGTTTCGGGTACGAATTACTCATCTGTTTTTTCATTCAGAAAATACTGAAATTGCAAAGTACCAAATTCCCACATAAGCAGTGAAATGATCCTATGATTCATCTTCACGTTCCAATCATGTACTGACTCATGAACCTGCAAGAACTGGAAGAGGAAACCATCCCATTACATTTGATAATATCCATGCTCTAAAGCATTGTTAGATCAGGCTTCCCACTCACTAAGATACTTGAGTAACCACAACCAATTTGCATATATAGATTCAGCAATTATATTATTATAATGATACCCACGCTAGAGAGGCCACCACTGAGGAGATCAACAGACTGATTAGAAAGGTAAGCGAATACCTGAACTGAGCTTCTCCATGAGCAGGTGCTGTAGGTCAACAGCTTGTGGCTCTGCCTTTCTGTTCCCCTTTAAAAGGAGGCTACCTCAGGCCTCACTTGACAGCCTGTGAAATACTGTTCTCACGAACAAGCAGCAAGCGGAGGAGATGCGGTCCAAGAAACCCAACCACATTTCCCCTTGAAGAACATGCCCCCCTCGGGGAAGTGTCAGTGGCTGAGCTGTAGAGAGCAGGCCCACACCCTTCTTGCATGCCCTGTGGGGCTCCCTGCACAGCTGCCCTACAGAAACTCACCCCAGAGAAAAACCCAGGGAAAATGGAGGCACGGACATGTGCTTCAAGAGCCATTTAACACTTTTAGAAGCTAACATGAAGCAGCCAGTTATTTTGGCCTGCTGCTGTAGAGCCCGCACAGCTCGCTCTGTCATCCATTTCCTCCCGGCTAAGCAGGCAGGCTATCGGCATGGAGCCAGCAGCTGTGGTTTTTCGCAAGTCACCACGGGACACGTGAATGCTTGGAAGGAGTCAGCAGTCTGTCCAGATCACTCTGTCATCCAGACAGTAATGCAAAAGGCACAACTGGGCAACAGTGTGTCTCTAAGTTTTGCCTGTGTGGACCTGGCTGGCATCTGTGAACACATCCCATTCTGTCCATCGACCAGGCGACACAACTAGCTCTCACAAGGCCTCAGACTTTCACCCCAGTACACCCAGAGCAAGATGGAAGGCCCTCAAAGAGAGCTTCTGCTTTTACCTGAAGCTTGCAATTGGACCTAGTCTCCTTTTCCAAATGCTAACAATGACATAGTCTCCCAGAGCAACTCCAGCTGCATTTCAAAGAAGCAGGCAGAGCACCCCCCAAAAAGAAAGCCAGGGAAAGCAGGGAAAGTTACCTTTCATCATGCTAACCTCTTTACCAAGCAGATAAGTCCTCATGAGTGAAACATCTTGTGATAAGCCCTCAAAACTGCGTTATACTGTAGCAACATTTCCCCTTTCAACAGAATGGAAAGAAACAGCAGAAAAGCAGGAATTGAGAAGAACAAAACACAGGAAAATGTAAGACTTCGTAAAAACTTCCCCTTATCTCCAAACCCCTTATCCGAAGCAGCCGCACAGCACAGCACCTACAAACAGATTTTCATTTCTTCAAAGAACATGGTCATGTTTCATATTGTGTAAAGCTGGAAACTACAATAAACTATTTCTCATCCTCCATCAGGAAATAAGTATATTTTACTATGTCAAGTTCTGTTGAGGGTTTCACAGGTCTACTGATCAATTTATGACAGGATCACGTGTATAAACCTAAAGAACTAGCTGGGGTGCATGGGAACAGGACAGAGGCACGAAAGAGTTTCTAAGGAAGAAGCAGGGTTCTGGCCACCCAGACAACAGACATTGTACATGACCAAAATCTCAAGAAAGAGAGGCTGGAATAGTTCACTTCCACCACCTGTGCCAGAAGGAGACAACACATACTGACAAAGCATATGCATGACTTTTGAGGGTGCCAAGAATCATATTACATCCAGTACTTATTCAGGTTTTCCTGAGCAGCCACAGCTAAGAAACATGAACATCCAACTTGCCAATTCAGTATCTCCTCTTGTCATATCTCCTTGCTTCAGTTTAAACACAACGTGTAACACTTAAATGACAGAAAAGACATTCCCTGTAAAAGCCTACAAAGCTGGAATTCCACCATAGAGAGCTGTGTAGCTGCTTTGGAAATATTCAATGAGGAGATCACTGTTTGACTGAAGGTGTGGTTCTACAAGTGGTTTCAGTAGATCTAAGACCACATTACTACTGAAAGGGCAGTCTCATCCTCCCTCTCCTTCAAATATCTCTTGTAATACCACCCTTGTAGTCCAATACCATACCAAATCATCCAGAGAGATGAAAGGTGGAGAATGAGGCAGACCACTTTTTTGCAGCACTCCATGCAAAAGTCTTTGAAACAACCTGAATTCTGCTCCACAAATCTCTTCACACCTGCTCTGTAAAGCATCTTTGGTTTGACCACACAATTCTGCAAAGATTTTTCAGAAATCACTGCAGCTGTTCCAGACTTGAAAGAAAGTGATCAGTGATCGTCACTGGGCAAGTGTTTTAAAGCCTTGCAGTTCACATCAGAAGATACCTAGAATTGGTCTTAGACACTACTGTAAAGCAACCTGGGAGAAGGTTATCAGAACCACAAACCACAGAAAAATATTAGTATTTATGATGTGCATGAAGACTATTATAGCCTGACACTTCCTAACCACACCAGTCTCTGTACTTTACTATTTCTAGGCTATCATTTCATTGTCTCTGCTTAGAAGGCTAGTATGCACCTATGCTAGCACTGCTTGAATTTTATACTGTCATGAAAGACAAGACATGCACAAACTGGGACTTCATGAAACACCTTGATGACACACCGTTCATCCATCCTGCAGCTGGGGAGACTGTTTCAACTGCTTGATCCCATTTGCTACAGATGGATAAGGACATTCATACCTTTCTCTCAGTATCACTTGGGGACTTAGTTAAGGGTTCTCCAGTTGCTTTAACCAGATCTCTGAAGTCTCTGTGTTTCCAGCATCAGTCATTTACACCCACACAAGCATCTGCAATGAGAGGCATGCTACCAGCATGTTCTCTCAACCTTAACTCCTGTGGAAGGGCGTCAGAGTTTCCTCTCCTTGACAGGCAGTGAGAACTGGCCAGCCTGCCGAGCTCCCGTATAACAAAGTGAACTCTAATTTGCACCCAGAGGGCTGACTAATACCTCACCCGTTCCTCTTCAAAAAGCAGGGTCGAAGAAGCGTATCCTTCTGTTTCAACACAACAGAGAAAAATACAGTTTTAAGAATTCACTTACTTTTTCCCCTTCAAAGAGGGATAAAAAGGGGGCAATGGAGGGAGGACTGCATGCTACCTCATGTCTTCAAGGCCACTGCAATAAGCTGGCAGAAATAAATGCTGAATGTAATTATCTGAGACAGGATTACTCAGAACATATTCCTCCACAGCGCAATAAAAGCCAGAAGTAAACACCAAATGGCAGTTCCTGCCAAACTTAAAAATTCATTGTGAATTTAGGTCTCTAGCCCTAAATGGCAGCTATTAGCAAAAGTTAGCAATCAAATAATTACACAAGTGTCAGGCTGAAGAGAATCTCCTATATACTACAACTTCATCCCTCTGGGCTGAGACACACTTGAGAACATCTGTCCAACCTGCCCTTAAATTCCGCGTAGCCTATTCCAAGGTTGCTTTATGTCTGCAGTTTGAGTCCAGCACAGGACCACAAAGATGATTACGAGACCACAGGATCTTTCATAAGAGGAGAGGCTGCAAGAGCTGGAACTCTTCAGCCTGGAGAAAAGACTCAGAGGGATCTTATATTGATAAGATAGGAGAGAGTGAAAAAGAGGTACACAGACTCTTCTCCATAGTGCCCACTGACAGGAAAAGAGGCAATGTGCACAAGCTAAAACACATTAAGTTCCATCTGAACACAAGAAAACACTTTGTTCCTCTTGAGGGTGGTCAAACACTGGAACAGGCTGATCAGAGAGGTTGTGAAGTCCTGCAGAGTCTCCACCTGCAGAGAGATTCAAAACCCAACTGGACATGGTCTCAGGCAACCTGCTTTATCTGACCATGCTTGAGCAGAAAGGTTGGACTAGATAATCTCAAAAGGTCCCTTCCAACCTGAATGATTCTGTGATACGCTCTCAAGTTTCATTTGTGGTTTCATCAGGGCAACAGAAGAACACCAGGAATTTAATTCAATACTTTGACATGAACAGGAGGGAGAATGACACAGCTTATGTGGTTTTTGTTATGCCATTTCCCTCTCAAAAAAGTTCACTGCCTTGGTCTCTCGCATCTCTCAGTGAGCCCCTCACTAGGTGGAGTAACATTCCAGCTCTTCCTGATCTACAGAGATCCAAAAAAGTTCTCAA
The DNA here is from genome assembly GCA_013396775.1 of Cephalopterus ornatus. Classification (NCBI taxonomy): domain Eukaryota; kingdom Metazoa; phylum Chordata; class Aves; order Passeriformes; family Cotingidae; genus Cephalopterus; species Cephalopterus ornatus. The sequence continues at coordinate 1,036,663 of VZRE01013487.1, read as the reverse complement.
CTTCCTTCTAACTGCCCACTCTCCTCCATATTCACCATATAACTTCTTATACCCACTTCTGACCTACAAAAAGTTTGCTTTTATGGGTACTCCTCTTCTTGTCTGTTTTGCTGCATAAGAGCTCTGCGCAGCCACAGCTGCACTTGTCCTTCAGCAGCACAGTGCCCAGCTGCTGTCACATTCAGGTATCACCTTAGCAATCTCAGGCAGATGAAAACTTCCCAGTGTTTTTACCTGCAAGAGTTTACTTGGATATAAGTTCAAAGTCACTGATTAATTAATAAATGCCTTGGAAACATCAGCTTTTAAAGTAAGAAATTTGAAATGTTTCAAGACAACATAGGTATGCGGCTGAAATAAACAGAAGCAACTGAAATGTCAACTGAGCTTTGATAACACATGAGGAAGAGAAAGGTCGCTGACTTCGACTGCGTGGCACAGACTCCCAGCTGCTCGTTGCACACAGCAAAGCATGGTGTGATATCACAAGCTAGACAAGAGGGATGAAGTAGCAGGGTGGTCACTGCACCCTGGCTGGTGACTATACCCTGCCAGACCCAAGCTGGCTTGTATGGAGACATCCTGAGCAAGGATGTTTCACCTAGAGAAAAGGAGGCTCGGGGGACCTCACTGCTCTCTACAACTACCTTAAAGGAGGCTGTAGACTGGTAGGGGTTGATTTCTTCTCCCAGGCAATATGCAATGGGACAGGAGGAAACAGCCTCAAGCTGAGCCAGGGGAGGTTTAGATTGCATACCAGGAAAAATTTCTTCACTGAAAGGGTGGTCAAGCATTGGAATAGGCTGCCCAGGGAAATGGTGGGATCGCTATCCCTGGAAGCGTTGAAAAAATTTGTAGATGTGGTGTTTATAGACACGGTTTAGTGGTGGACTTAGCAGTGTTAGGTTAATGGTTGGACTCAATCTCAGAGATCTTTTTCAACCTTAATAATTCTATGATTTCCATGTTCTTAGCACAGCTATTGCACAACCTAAAAAACTTCCCCAGAGATAACGGAGTGCCTGCAAATGCAAACCTTCGTGCCTTCTATATTTTAACAGAATTGAGAAACTGTAGAAGTAAAAATACCCCATTGACAAGACAGCAAGAGTCAGTGTCAGCACACAGTTTTCAACAAGGCTAGATGAGTGCTTCCTCATTTCTGAATTCATATCAAACTCATAAAAATTAAAATAGGTTTCATCATGTGATGTCTGGGGGTGTCATGTTCCCATGATGCCCCAAACAAACTGCAGCCAACAGCTGTGCTAGAGGCAACAGCACAGCCTGAGCCAGTGTGCAGCCTCAGCACAGGGCCAGTGTGCAGCCTCAGCAGAATTTGCCCTCACTGTATCCTGCTTCAGATGCCCCACTAGCCCAGGATTCAGCAATTCGGAAGCTGAAGTTCAGCCATTTTAGCATCAGGCTTAGTTTTTCAATGTGTGCTGGCACTGCTGTTAGTGAACACATGTGAAGAGAAGTATTTCCCAGAGAAAGACACGTACACCCAAATAATTTCAAATATGGTCATAAACTTTCTCTGCTAAGTGTTGTAAGAATTGAGGGCTGCCTTTCTCAGGAAAAGTTCACAGTTTGCTGTGATTTTAATAAGACCTTCTAAGAGCTCCTGACTTCCTCTAAAATGCTAACAATGAAGTCCTGGGAGCAGAGCACAGGTTGTGTTTCTCTTTGGGAGAGGTCTGCTGTCACAAACACTTGTACCTTAAGTCACTCATGCTGGGGCTGGCTGCAACTAAACTGAAAGGCAGATTTTTTTTTTATTACCAAACAAGAAGAAAGTTTTCACAGTTTCACCCAAAAAGGGAACTATGTACACCTGTGGCTGACTTCTCCTCAGAGGAAACATCAAAATATTTGCATTTGAGACCATTCACAAAACGAGGTCTGTAGAATCACACAAAAGAAGAGGTCACAGAGTCATTTTTTTCCCCACATGGAAGTAGGAGCTGATACATTCATCCAAATACTTTGGCCATGAAAGTAGCCTATCTTAATTAGGTTCTTCCTTCACAAGAGTCAGCATGAGACCAGATGGTTTGCCTTGCAACTGCTCTGATGCGCACCGGTCAAAAACCTGACACTGCATGCAGGTGACAGCTCTCATTGGGTAGGACTCTCATAACAGTAACAGAAGTCCAGAAATTCTGAATCTTTGTGTACCAAACTATCTGGAACATGCTACAGCAGATTCCACAGCAAATGAGTTTGGTTTTATCTTATTTTTTTCTCTCAGTCAAATATTTTCTAGATATGCTGGTCAGATTGAGATCAATGTATGCTTATTAAAGTGAGAAAACACAAAATAAGCTGATTTTTTTTTTAATGTAGAAACAACAACAAAAATCCAAAGCACAATCTCCCCTTCAAAATACCATTTGCAAAAAGCTAAAGCACAGTTCTTTTCAGCACATGCTAACTTGCAGCACAGATAGCACCTCTGGAGAAGGACTCTATGTCCAACTGTGAAAAGTCAGACTGTAGAGCCTTTCCCTAAAGAACTTTTGACATAGATGTCTGACAGGCAGCCCACTAAATTGCTGCTCAGAATGCAGCAAGCCTGAAGAGACCGGTGAGAGCTGGCTCTAGGAAAAACTTTCAGGATCAATATCCCTTTGTATTCTCACACACTCTTCAACTACGTGAGAACTTACTCCTAGTCTGGCCTAAAATAACTCTGACAGTCCTCGGACATGTTAAGTAAAACCACTAACATTGATAATCCAGTGAGATGTTTAAACCTCCCCAACTTTGAATAGCATATTTAAAAAATCAATGAAACATTGGTGCCACGCTCTAGACCCAAGTTTGGAGAAAAATAGTAAGTAAACTTTTGGTTTTGCTAGAAAGTGACAGAAAAGCTAATTTAATCTCTGTTCAGTTTTCTTTTTCAAAGTTCAGCCACTGTTTTTTGTCTTCTTCCAGACTGAAAGCAAAGGAGCCAGACTACTTTAGTTCTAGGTTATACCTTGGGAATCCAAGATGGTTTAGAGGTGTGTGAAAGGGAAATGCAAACTTCAGTTTATGCAGATTTTTAAAATTTACTAAGAAATATCTGTTGTGATTTGGTTACCTGAGAATGACATCTTCAGCATAATCCCTAAATTATCTTCTTTCAGGGGGACCATTTCAGCCAAGATCATGACTTTCACAATTTATTTTTACTGTGATAAATTTTTTATCGTGGATATTGCACCTGTTATTCCATCATAAAGCATCTTTATGCACAAAACACTAGACACACTAGAAGACTGCACTGCCTCATTTATGCCACTAAACAGAGACAAATCTTAGTCCAAGATGCAGCTGCAGGATTTCAATCTTGCTAAGGCTGACAAAGAATACTATAAACCTACATATGGCAAAGTCATAAAAACACCTTGACCAGCACAACTCTCCAGAGCTCTCCATCTTCATTTCAAGAGAAACAGAAAGAAATACTACACTCTCTTACAGAGTTTTAGAAAGTTCTGAATCAACTAAAACTCAGTATATCTGGCTTCTATAGTCTCCAGCTGTTAATACTTCTGTGCTAGTTACGAGGTGATCACTTTCAGACTGGTTGCATTATTTTTAAGGCCATCAGTGCAATTCTCAAATTAATCTCTGTCTTTCCATCATAGGTAACAAGCTGATCTGTTACTGTGTGGTTACATCTCTGATTTTAGGCCCAGTGCTAGAGAATACATATTAGACAACCTTATTTTGGTTCTGGTATGACAGAAAAATAAGTCTGAAGGAAAAGATAATTCTTTTCCTTAAATTAAGTACATACAAGACATTTTCCCAGTAATTTGAGTCAATAAATTTCAGGGCACAATATTTACAGGGAGAACACTAAAGGTAAAGTTTTAATTTTTTTATTTGCTTTCAAAACTAGGCACCTATGACAGCCTCAACTTCAGAAGTTCTCTGTGAGTCACTGGTGAACTTTTCTGAATTCGGGACAAATTGACCAGGCATAGAAAAACTTCCACGTAGAATTCCTATTTTACAAGGATTGCACAATGTGCTTTACTTTTCTATTTCAGTAAATAACATTAACAGTCTCAAAATAAGAACATGTATCTGCCTCCTCCAACCCCTGACCAGAAAGCACAACTTCCTGGCTACCACCTTACCTTCTGAAATAGCCTTCTTGACAGCTGCAAGGTAAGCATCAGGCTCATCATCATTTGTGAGTTCCTGCCACTGAGACCAGTCCTTGAAAAAGGTCAAATAGTCATCACAGTCTGTAACACCGCAGAACAGCTTGACTACTTTGCACGGGGGCCATAAAGCTTCCTGAAGGCTCTGCAGGACGTGAGGAAGATAAAAACTGTGCACGAGCTCTGCAGAAAGCAAAAGGATGATGCTCCGACTTCTGCTGAACAGGTCCAGCTCCTGGGGGGAGATGGCAGACTCGCCTTCCAGCTGGTAGGTCAGAATCCGATGCTTTCGAATGTGCCGAGTAAAGAGGAAGAGGTTCTGGAGGTACTGACACCATTCAGTAGCGTCACTTGCATACACAATCAGCACATCATATTCTCCAGGGGTTCCTGTACAGAGGCAAAATCATCACAGGAAAAAAGATTAAATTCAAAGCATGAACTGACCCACAGCTTTTCAACAAAAAACTCACAGCTCTGTCTCTATAATTCACGTCAGAAGCTACAAAGAACTTCAAAAGAACAGTACTTCTATCCAAAATGAGGTGTTCACAGAAACAGAGGAATTCTAAGGGTGGATGAACTCCTACTTGCATCTACTCCACTAAAATTTAAGTAGTTTTTTCATTTTCATAGACTCTCCTACAAAGAAGAGTGTTTCCTATGTAGTTTCAAGTGAAGCAAACTACATGTCGAGATTTACAGATTTAAAGCATGTTGATGGAAAATAAAAAACCACAAAAACCAGACCTCCAAAACAAACTAGCTTAAAAAGGGGAGTTCACCTTTGCGCATGAAGTTAAATCATTTTAGGCAAGGCAAGAGTCTGTGCAACACAACTGCAACCATTCTCATTACACAATCAATGACGTGATCAAGTGGAGCATACACTAAACAACACACCTAAAATAAGAAAGTCCTTTATTTAAATGAGGTCCCACAATGCGTACAGGAAGTCACAATGGCTTCCATGGTGTTAAACATTTGCTCTCATTGCAGCAGAAAGCAAACTGCCTGCAAAGTATGCATGCAACTAAGGGTACACCAGCCCCAGTGCTCACAGAACAGCAACTCTGTCATTCAGCCTTCAGGCATTTTGCAAGCCTACATTAAGAGTCCTTCCCCGAGAGCTGTCATACAAAGGTTTCCCAACAATTTTGGCACAACAAACCCCCTCTTCAGAGGGAAAGAACTAATACAATAGTGGGGCCATAACACAGCGCAAAGTATCGTCACCAAAGTTGACTTCTTCCATAATTCTCCAGAGACAACTTCTACTTACAGACTCATACATTTCTGTTCTCTGGAACAAAAGCATTTTTAGAACTGTTAGCACCTTGCTAAGAAGCACAGATGCAGACTGAACCAGCAGGACATGAGGCAGTGCTCTCTCACCAATCCCAAGAAAACTTTCAAGTCTAAATTTAATTTTCCCATTTACCTGTGAAGAAGTTTACCCAAATTTGAGTTTACAGCTCTGGTCCCACAGTAAAATTCAAAGCTGAGCATTTAAAATTTATTAGCAAATTGTCTTCTTCTAATTCCAGTTTGATTTCCAAGCCATGTCCACCCATAAGCAAGCAAAGGCAGATTTTTTAATTAAAGTCAAAGGCAATGCCTAAAATTTGGCATGCCAAAAAGAGGACTTGCAAAGAGTGAATTTACCAGAACTGAAGATGACAGTTTTGCAGTGAGCTTATAAAAATTCAACCAAAATTGCACAGCCTCCAAAGACTTTATTCTACCACCTTCTCCAGAACTTGCATTAAAAAATTAAGGCCGAAACTGTAGTTCAACAAAAATGATACAGTTGAGAAGTAAAGTATGGAGATATGCTCTGTGCTCAACAAATAGTGTTATGGTTACCTGCATAAATGGGAAGTCTCTAGTAGTGAAAGGATGATGTCCTAACTACGGACAACATGGACAGTGCAGTTCTGCAATATTCACTAGGACAGCTGCACGTTTCTGAGAAAATACAGTTCCTGACCCCAGATGGAGGCTTGTAGGAGACAGCATTCCCAAAGGAAGGAATCCAGCAAACTCATAAAGCAGATAAAAGAACTCAAAGCCTTGGGATCTTTAAGCTAAGAGTGCAGAACTGCTGTGAAAAAAAGAGATGGCTTTCACACCAGTGAGCACAGCACTATTGCCAAAATATCACGATGATGGCTGAACACCACCTGACAAAGACGACAGAATCACATGAGCAAAAACAAGAAAACCAAGCAGAATTCAAGTGTTATTCTAGAAAGGGAGACGTTCCACAGACTTCTGCTTTCACAGTCATGTGCTGATTTACATGCAGTACAGTGGGAAAGGACAGCACAACTGTCTGCTGAGAATGGAGCCCACACATCGCATCATGGCCAGCCAAGCACAACCTCAACAGATGGGGAGATCACTCAGTGACCCTCTGAGGTGTGTCCAAGGCTCCTGAAGTCCTGCCTAGCACTCTCTGGGAGAAGTCCCACCTCCAGTCTCTGGGAAAATCAGTAGTGGCCTCCCAGGCATTTTAATGTTTTGTAAAATTGAACACCTAATCCTATCATTCATCTTTAAAAAGCGTACAGCTTCCATAACTAAACCTGTTAGCCAACAGTACCTTCTCTAGCCCTTCAGCGAAAGGAAGCAGCTGAGCTTGGAGACAGGGCGGAGGAGCCATTGATTTTAAAAACACATTGCACTGCAGTGGCACTAAGTATCTGAGAAGGCCTCCGTTCTCTGATATGTACACAAAAGATGCAGCTTGACAGACTCGCTGCAAGTTCCCTGCCGGAGCAGTGCAGCTGTTGCATCCAGCAGGAACTTCACCCAGTGTTTAGGAAAGGTACTGATTCCCTAGCTAATGCTGCTCTATGAGTGCACCATTCCCCTTAACAGAGCTGTGCCACCTCTCCTCAGGCCCTCTTACCTCAATTCCTACAGCCTTCTACACTTACATGACAAACTGAGGAACAATGCTCCTAAAAGGAGAACTGAGAAATAAAATTACTGACTCCACCTTTACAGCCAAAGAAACACGCTATGTTCATAAGCAAAAATACTGGAAGTGGGTCTTGTAAAGCTAAATAAGCTTAAGTCAGCATTGGAATTGCTTCAAATAAAACAAAAATCTAGAAATAACTTCAATTGCAACATTCTCTTTTAAAGGAAAGATGACACAGGACTCACTTTCCTGGATCCCACTATTATTCGTCTAACCAAATTGCTCCCTTTGCAACACCAACTACTGTCCAGTCCTCAGGGAAAAGTGTAACAAAGAATACAAAATATTTTTTTCCACCATTCTTCACACATCAGTTACAGAAAAATTCAAAGAGCACAGTTCAAAGCACAATGTAGACTCTGCCCAATGTAGACAGATAAGGAAATGCCTAGGTGAAAACCAACTATAATACTTCCTTAAACCCTGACCTTAGATGCTTTGACAGTGCTTTCGACAGGATGGTTTTGCAAAAACAAACACAAGGAATGTTTCAATTAAAGTAAGAAATATATGCAAACTATATAAAATAGCAGATGAAGAAAGACTTGTGCCAGCTGACTATCTCAATAATCTTTCGAGACTACTCTCAAGCGTAATCTAGAGTAATCTAGTCTAAATTTTAACAATACCTTATTTCTGCACTCCTAAACTTCGGGTATTAAAATTACTTTTGCCTCCATTTACGAAGTATCAGCACTATTAAAAATATTGCGATGCATATATACTTATTTCATAGAAAATCATGAAGGGGTAGTTCTGTCGCAGTTTGCAATCATAAACCATAACCTTTGTACTCCTTTCCAGCTGTAACTGTCTCTTCAGTGCTTAGCTGCACACTTCACTATACAGCAATGATAACAGAGTGCTGAGATTACAAGCCAGTATTGTACAAATACCTAAGACCACTAACTGAGGTGTAAGGTCCACAGACTAAATAACAGACAAAGAACATGATACAAAGCTTTCCCTAGCTTACAAACTGCATGCAGAACGGAAGAGGAGGAAACAATTCAGTAAAAATCACCGGAGCCCATGGTAAGTGAATAGAAGTATCCTATAGTGATAGACTGTGCCCTCATAGTCCCTCTCTGAGAAGCAAACAAATCAGGCTCATCTTCAAACTATGTCTGAGAGTAGTAAGGTGACAGTCTTCAAGTTAAGAGCACACATGGGGTAATGGTTCATGGCTGTATCATAAGGTTCCAATTACCACTGAAATAGATAAAGAATACTGTGGGAAGTTGGCATATCAGCTCTGGGGAAGACTACATCTTACAATATCAACTGTTATTATCTATTATTTCATTCCACAAGCCAAAGGGTTTGACCCTTTTCAATGTACAGATCTTAAAGTTTTCAACTGTACTTGTGGATCCCATAAAGAAAATTCAGGGCCTGTAATAATACACAGCTTTTCTTTATCATCTTTCACATACTTGTCATAAGTAGATCATGATTTCTCATTGTCCACAGATCAGGTAAAAAACTGAGACACAAATCCTTTACTCCAGCTCAGATGATCACATGCAGTGGTGAGCAAATCTATGTTCACCTGCTAGAAAAAATTCACCTCCAATTATAACTACAGAAGAAAAGCATTATGTAGCCTGTTCCAGTTGTTTGAGATTCACGTGTATGTAAGATACACAAATACTGCAGTCCAAAATAACAATGCCTCTTCATGAAAGGCAATTGCCTATGGTATAAATAAAACCCAACTCATGGTGTCTTAAATAATAAAATTCTTTAAAAGAGAGAGCACTTCCAAGAGGTGATAGAAACTACTGGTAGGCCTTTAAGAGAAGTCCTCAGCACCTTTCATATTTCAGTGTCTGAAGTATGTGTATTTAAGTGATGTATGAGGAAATAAATGCATTCTTTGCATAGATGGAATGCAAAGTAATAGTGATCACTTGCAATAATCGTTAACATCCTAGTGAGACTTCTTACCTTGACTGGAATAGTAAACCTTCACTTTTAATAAAGTGCTGCAAACAAGTAAGAGGAAATAGCAGAATCAAAGCAGATAAAATTTCTGCAAACCAAACTTCAGTGATAGGAACACAAGATTTCCATTATGATATGTTAATTCTAAAGTTGTTCTATTTTTAAGAGTCTCTGTGAAATCACCTTCTGTTTATAAGGAGAAAAGTAGTTTTGCCCACAAGTCTCCTGAGGCCTCCATTTAGTTTATTTTTACATCACAAGGAGATGCGCACCAGTGAAACGCAAACGTTACTTCACACCCTGAGAATGGCACGTTTTTCCTTTTTTAGATAAAACATACACTTCCCTGCAAGAAGAGGAACTCGCACACTGGGCATTAGCAAGACTTACACAATACAGGCTAAACCCCTTGTCCACTTGACTTTACAACTCTGTTCTAGGTAGCTTTTCCTGCACATATGTTAGCTAAAACATTTTCAATTATGGCAACCTAGCTCAGTTTGTGATCCTGAGACACTGTTGCAAGGGGCACCAAGTCATACCCCCAAAAGGAAGTGCAGTGCAGGGGCAGAAAGCCGTATTTAGGAAGAACTGACTTATCTATAAAACATTACAGAGAAACATATAAGCAGAAGAGACGGACAGGGACAGATTCCTCTACGGAATACCTTCCCTCTGAGATCGCCGATCTGCCAACTCGAAGTGCGTTTAAGACGCAGGACAGCTCTGCTAAGCACCTGCCCTGAACTCAAGCCAAGTAAAGCAAGGCAAGGTAGAAAGAAAAGAGCGAACAAAGGAGTCAGCGTCGCTTCGAAGAGCCCCAGGGTTCCCCTGACCTCGGGGAGCGGACCCTCCTTCCCCTCTCCCCAGCAGCGGGGCGCCCGGGCAGCGCAGAGCCGCGCAGCAGCACCGCCCCGCCGGCGGGAGCGGGCAGGGCTCCGCTACGCCCCGAGTACCGGCACCGAGCGGGGGACAGCCGCTCCCGGACCGCACCGCACCGCACGGCCGCGGGGAGCCCCGGCCCGCCGGGGCACAGCGGGCACAGCGCGGCACGACCGGGCGGACGGTTCCCGGAGCGACAGCCGCGGCACCTACCGGGGGCCGCCATGGTCCGGGGCTGGCGGGGAAAGAGCGGCTTCCCTTCTCTCACATCGCCGGCGGAGCGGCGCGGAGCGTCCACCCCGGTGCCGCGTCCTCGGCCCCCGCTCGCACCGGGCTCGGCACAGCCCAGCGCTCGGCACCGCACAGCGCTGGGCACCGCACAGCACAGCGGGACACGCTCCTCCCGGCCCCGCCTCCCTCCCGCCCGCCGGGCCGGGGGCGCCCCCTGCGGAGCCGGGCGCTGGCGGCTGCCCCCGGCCGCGCGTCGCGTTCCCGGTACTCGGCGGGACTCTTCCCCAAGCAGGGAAAGAAACTGCCTTTTCCAGCTGGCTCCAGGCGCATACTCCATAGGTGGCCGAGGAAACAGCGCTATAACGAGGAAAAGTTCTGTGTTACGGTGATACCGAAACTCCGCGTCCTTAGCCACGAGAAACTGGGAGAAAGAGCTGTGGAAGAGAACAAGCGAAACCTGCGTTATGCATACCGCTATCTTAGGTTGTGACTTCCGTCTCCTATGAGCAAGGAAAACTCCTAGGGGAAAACCAAGTTTTTCCATGTAAGAATGAAGCAGCTTGATGTTATGGTTTTTCATCTAGAAGATGCTGCCTTTCAAATTAGATTTACCAGATTCCGTATGACTATGCTCATGTTTGAGTATATAGAAAATAAGCAGTGGAAGGACACTGTTAGAGTTCAGAAAGCAGGACTCAATTTATTAATTTGGTGCTGGAGGCAAAGCACAAATTCTGCCTATTCCTTTGCAAACTTAGAAAAAACACTTGCACTGATTTGGATTCAGAAACATTTCTTTGCTAAGCACCACTGATGCACTTAGCACAGCAAAAGCAGATTCCTTATAATCTGTTTCCCCAGTCAAGGCAGTCATTCCCAGTGGAGTCAGGTGGACATTCTGAATGTAGCTTAGTGTCACAAACACCAGTGTTAGAACTGAGATGGTTACAAGCAGAAAGGAACCAGCTCTTTTCTACTAATGGACTCTTAGAAGTTGGTCAAACTCTCTTGTTACCTCCAAATCTTTCTTTACTCAAAACTCACTTTAAGCTTACAAACTGTGTGCCACAGCCTGTCTTCCAAAATCAAAGTGTTTGCTCTCACAATATGGAAGTACTAGGACAGAAAGCACTCTCTGAGCACAGCCTTATGAGAAACCTCAGGTACGCAAAGAAGAAACCATAACTTTCCCACCTGAAGCATCCGAAAAACATACACTAGAATAAAGAATACACGGGCACTGGAGAAACGTGCCAATACAGAATCTACTTGGGATTTATCTGAAGGACAAAAGTTAACTAATTGTAAACTAGAGTCTCTAGCCAAATTAACTGATTATTATGGAATAGTAAGCATATATTAAAAACTATTAAAACAGATGGAAAATCACATGTATGACTTTATGACTGTTCCACATTATTTGACTTGTAAAGCTGTTTATCTTCTAACTTCTAATATAAAAAGTTACACAGAAAATCATCTCTCTGATGTTAGATGAAGATTTCAACATGAACTTTTAAATTCTTTCTCTCTTTAGAGCCTTGCAGTGTCACATGAAGGGCTAGCAGAGTCATCTTCCTGCTTTGTGGGAAGCCATGGGGACTTATCCATATGTATCAGTGTCACTTAGGATGCTATGCATTTTATTTAAGCAATGCAAGCCCACAGGAAACCTCTTTAAACTTTCCAAGTCTCTAAAGTGAAATTAATTTGCCTCCACAAATGAGGCAGTTAAGTAACTGCTAGTGTGTTGTTTCAGCAACCTGTACCTAATAACTCAGATGATAAGGCAAAAAACCCTTCACACCCTAGAGCACTGGGCTGGCCTAAGGGACAGTAACACAGCTCGTAATGAATNGGGGGGGGAAAGAGGAAGCAGAGGGAGCTTTTCATCCTCCCTTACCTGAAATTGACTGTGCAACTCTGTCCTCACTTCAAATCACTGCAGCATGTAACCACAGCTGCATTTGCAGCATTATTCTCAAGGGTCTGTCATATCCCTGTCCAAAGAAAAGGACTAGATTGCTTTTTCTGAAGACATTGCTTTTTTGCTAGGTACTTATGAGGGGTACCAAGGAAGGGATTCAGTAAGTGTTTGAACACCCATGCTATCTCTCTTCACTTTTTCTTGGCCACAAAAAGAGTGGGAAGAGCAGAGGCTTCTCACAAAAACGTTCTCTTCCGAGGTGAATAGGCCTCCCTGCAGCCTTAACAAAGAGATATGGCAGCCAAGGGGAAGACTGAAAAGATCTATGATGAATAGGTGAGTGGAGCAAAGGAATTCACAAGCAATAGCATAAATCAGTTGGATTTAGATCTTGGTTTTTAGATCCCAGGATATCCCACTACCACCTTGGGGAATACAAGAACAAAACAGCTTTCCCTGCAATGTCATCTGAACAGCTGCAGGCACAACACAGGGGAACACACCTAGACAGACACACACCTCTGAAGAGAAGCTGCCACACAGCACCAGTTACTGGCAAAGGCTGGCAGGAAAGGGAGATACTAACCAGATGAGAAGCAAAGGGAGCCAGTGAAGCAAACAGTCAGTAGCTTCCCTGGTTCTTCACAGCAGTTATTTCAGACAGCAGGACTCAAAATAAGGGTAGTTTATTAGCAGTGGCTGCTTGTCTTCCTTTCTGATGCAGACAAAAGCACAAGCTTGCTGAGCTTTGCAGATGAAGCTTGCAGCTGTAGCTTACTGTATATGGAAACTACAAAAACTAAGAGAAATATCAGTTCCTGGAAACGGTTTCCTTTCTGCAACACAGCCCTGTGTTATTCCATACAGATCAGGGGCAGGTCAGGTCAGGGACATCTGAAAACAAGTACACACATTTAACCAACTCTCAGGTGAATGTCCCTTTTCTACACCACAGGCTACAGCACCTGTACAAAATTACAGGATCTTACAGTATAAAATATCATTACAAGAGCTGACTTTTACTTCCCCATGAGTGCAAACGTGGCACTTTCCAGAGACAGGAGCAACAGGATTGCTTTGCTGAGCATAGAGCCCCACCCAAGTGTGTGTGTTCATCAGGCACTAGAAGAGGGACAGGACACCCAGACAGCAGGAACAGCAATATTTGGAGATCATTAAGTGCAGAACACTAGGTAGGGAAAATGTAAAAAGCATAATGCTATCTACCTACTACTGCTCTTTTTTACCCTAGCAACCCTAAATCGAGACTTTCAGCACAAGACTCTCTTCTTCCTTTGTCCTCAGCAAGTTTTATAGCACAGTCTGTCGAAGAGAATCAAGAAAAACCTCATCACAAAGGCAAGGAGAACAGAGAGCAACAACCATCAGAGCAAACCTTCAGTTTTACAGAAAAAAAACTTCCGTGGAGAAATTACTAACTTAAAACCACAGCCACCTTTTGCCCATAGGCCCAGAAACTCCATTTAAGCTCACACCTGGATCTGCAGTGTTTGCTCGAGGTATACCTGTTTCATGCCATGTTTCTAACCTTGCCTCTTTGAAGCTCTTCAAGTCTTTATTGTAAGCAGCCTTATCTCACATTCCCTTTCTGTCTCTTATAGGTTGTCGCTTTAGGACCATGGTGTTACTGCTACCATAGTCCTTCCTCTAGCACCATTTCCCCTTGATCCTGTATGGATTCATTATGGTGTCCCAGATCTGGTTTGTTACTGTAAAGTGGCAAATAAGTAACCCCTAAGACTCAATTTGTGAGCATTAGGAGGCAGGCATTCTTTATCATTAGCAAGGGACACACAGGGAGGATTGCTCCTCTAATCTTGTGTGTGTCCTGTTTTTCGGTCAGCATAGCTAATATTTACTTACAATTTTACATATTCATCAAATGTCCTATGTATTCACTACTTCCCTCATAAAGTTCAAACATATGTTAATTAGTTCTAAGAAGTTGTTCGGAAGGCCTTGTTTGGTCTCTAGGGGTCTCTGGTGGTCGTTTGGAGCTTGAACTTGTCCGTTGAGCAGCGTATTTACAGCCGGTTACAGAGTGTCTTTGTTCAGCATCTATCAAAAACTAGATACTGATGTTACTACTACTTTAACTAAAACACTTCACTCTCGAGGAGAAAAGACAACGCAGAAAGAGCCGCGTCCTGTCGGTACCACCTGGGGAGTCATTCTGCTGTGCCTTTTGCAACCGGACGTGTCTATCTCGTGTTGGCCTTTTTAGCCATCAGCGCGCTTGTAGCAAGCGTGGGTAGAGTCCTTCCCAAATCTTTGTTCGCGAAGTCTAGCCATGATGACAAACTAAAACACTCATAAACTTGCTTTTTTCCGGAGTTACCCTTACAGAAACTTATACTGCAAAGGCCCGTGTAAAATTACTGAACAATGGAGAATTACTGCTCACGGAATTACAGCTCACTTTGCCGGACACTACGGATGAATCTCGTTATCAGTACCCAGCTCGGCCTTCCGTGTCCCAGCCACGCGGGGCTGCGCCCTGTCGGTGAGAGCTCTGCCAGTACCGGCCGCCCACAGCCACCGGCTTGTTCTCCTCCCTGGAACAGCCTTACTCCTGCTCCCCCGGACTCTCTGCGCTCCTTACTCCTGCTCCTTAGCATTCTCCTTTCAGTGACGGCGTTTAAAGTGGATTACAAGTAGGCTGATCGAGGTTAAGCGGATTTAAGTCTTCCAGTGCCGTGTGGGCACTCCCGGGTTCCCAACCCCTCCTCTCCTGCTTTTGCACCCTAGGCAGACGCCGACACAACACCGATCCTTCTCCTTCTCCTTCTCCTTCTCCTTCTCCTTCTCCTTCTCCTTCTCCTTCTCCTTCTCCTTCTCCTTCTCCTTCTCCTTCTCCTTCTCCTTCTCCTTCTCCTTCTCCTTCTCCTTCTCCTTCTCCTTCTCCTTCTCCTTCTCCTTCTCCTTCTCCTTCTCCTTCTCCTTCTCCTTCTCCTTCTCCTTCTCCTTCTCCTTCTCCTTCTCCTTCTCCTTCTCCTTCTCCTTCTCCTTCTCCTTCTCCTTCTCCTTCTCCTTCTCCTTCTCCTTCTCCTTCTCCTTCTCCTTCTCCTTCTCCTTCTCCTTCTCCTTCTCCTTCTCCTTCTCCTTCTCCTTCTCCTTCTCCTTCTCCTTCTCCTTCTCCTTCTCCTTCTCCTTCTCCTTCTCCTTCTCCTTCTCCTTCTCCTTCTCCTTCTCCTTCTCCTTCTCCTTCTCCTTCTCCTTCTCCTTCTCCTTCTCCTTCTCCTTCTCCTTCTCCTTCTCCTTCTCCTTCTCCTTCTCCTTCTCCTTCTCCTTCTCCTTCTCCTTCTCCTTCTCCTTCTCCTTCTCCTTCTCCTTCTCCTTCTCCTTCTCCTTCTCCTTCTCCTTCTCCTTCTCCTTCTCCTTCTNCGCCCGGGGCCGGGGCTGCGCGGGTGCCCCTCAGGGCTCCCGCCGCCGCGGGGTCCCGCTCAGCCTCTCTGCCCGCAGGTCTCCGGCGGCCAAGAAGGGAAAGCTGGTCCCGGACGGCGGCCAGGCGAAGAGGAAGCCGTCCTCCAGCAGCTCCAGCGAGGAGGACGAGAAACCCCCGGCCAAGAAGCCAGGTGGGGTTTGTGAGCTGCCCTGGAGCAGGCAGGGGTTGTGTTTGACGTTGGCTCCTTACCTGCATTTAGAGTCGAGCGTCAGCAGCTCTTTTGAGGTCCTACAGCAGCTATCAGGCACTGGGCTTGTATTGACTGATCTCGGTTTTGACAGGTCTTTTGCCCATGACACGTAGGATATGTTTATCCTATCTAAGGGTGGTCTCTTCATCCTGTTATAATTTAGGCACAACAGAGTTCGTGTCTCCCAGAAGGTGTTAGCTATTTATTTTGTCTCCTTAGGCTGAGCCTGGGGAAGGCATTGGGCTGTATTGAGTCTGAAGGTGCTGTTAAGTAGCACCTTCATTACCTTTTCTAGACTGAAGTTCTACTCTCCAAACACTTACTGGGATATCTCAGCAGCGTTATACCTACTTGCTTTGGCACCTTCAGATTATGTGTTGCTTTAAATACTGGGTGAAATTGGGATTTGAGAGTATGCAGATTGGACAGGTACTGGGAGGAAGCTACCTCATAGTGTTTTTTCCATGTTATTTTCCAGGAGCTCTCAGTTACTAAGATCTTTAAAGAATGATTTTTCACTTAGATTTTGGAGGAAAATAGATTCAGGTTTTACAAGTGCTTGTACATTTGTTAAAATACTCTTAATTTTACAAAACTCCCAAATGGCTAGGATTTATTTAGGTTTATCAGGGTCCTCTGTATTGGTGGACACCATGACCAGTTAGCTGCAGAGAAGTTGCACAGGGTATGCTTGAATTCCAGAGAAATGCCAGGCATCCTTATTCGCCTGCTGCTTGTTGGAGGTTACTATCCTTTTTTTGCTCTCAGGCTTGTGTATTAATTCTATCAAAAATACATCTCTCCATTGCTTTCTGGTATGTGGTGAGCTGTATTTTTCACTTTTACCTGGAATTGTTCTTATATCTTCCCTTAATTACACTGTATGCAAGATGTGTATATCTAGCAGGAGATTTGCAGGGGA
Source organism: Cephalopterus ornatus (assembly GCA_013396775.1). Lineage (NCBI taxonomy): Eukaryota > Metazoa > Chordata > Aves > Passeriformes > Cotingidae > Cephalopterus > Cephalopterus ornatus. Next base: position 1,019,943 of record VZRE01013487.1, on the reverse strand, counting down.
GAAGGACTAAATAGGGAGAGGGAGATAAAAAGAAAACTGGTCTTCAAGTCAAACCGTTCTAAAGCTGAATTTGAACTTAGATGTGATTTTTATTTGATAAGGACACTTGCAAATATAGTATGAGCGAAAATGATTCCTTTTGGTCCACGTTATTAAAAAGTAGTCAGTAATCAGGAAGTAGATTTGGCTAAAAAACACATTCAAGGGTCTGGAACTTTAATACAGCACTTTTAACCACAGAGAGTGATTCTCTTTTGCAAGTACAAGTCTGTGCTTGTTCAGCAGGTTTCTTTAAGCTGAAAGGTATGCAGACCCAGTTAATGTTATCTCAGTTTGAGGGGGGGGCTCTTTCTTTGTGGGATCTCCTTGTTGGCGATTGAAGTCTGCACTTAAATATGTATGTGACAAAGATAAAATCTAGAATTGGTTCTGTACTCTTGCTTACCCATTTTGGAGTAGTCTGCCACATACTGCTCAAGAAATAAAGTCAATGTTGTGACATTCAGTCATGGTTTAATGACCTTACTGTGTCCTTTACCGTGATACCCACTAGTGCAGGATATAGGTACATGAAAATTGTGAATTAACTTGACATCAGTGTGTGATGTCCCATATTTGCAGCTAAAGCAGCAGCTGTTCCCAAAGCAAAAGCAGTTCCCCCAGCCAAGAAGGCAGAGAGCAGCAGTGACGACTCCAGTGATGATTCAGACGAGGAGGAAGAGAAGCCAACAAAGGTTTGCTTTTTTCCCAGCCTCTTTGATGCATATTTGACAGTGATAATAGCAAATTTGACCAACAGAATTCTCTTTGAAATTAGGCTCACTTTCCTGAACTACGAAGTGTCTAGGCTGCAGCAGGTGCAATGCAAGACATTTCTGTAGTGGACAATGTGCCATTTGGACTGGTCTAAGGAAAAATTAATTTCTTGTCCAGAACCCACTTTGTTTCATATCCACATCTGCTCCTTGCTTTTAACCTAAGACTGCTAGGGCTTACTTTTTTGCTGAGAAAGATTTATTTGCAGTTGCTACAATAAATTTGATCTTTTTCTATGTATATGTGTTTGTGTAGAAAGGGAATCTTCTCTTTCCTTTCTCTTGCTGCAGTCATGGTCTTGAAAAGAGTGAGGGAGGAAGAATTATGTTAGTATACACTAGAGGACCCTGACCAGAGTTGTCCAGTCAGTATTTTCAGTCTTCAAACTAGTGTGATCTGTAGAAGGAAGAAAGTGCCAGCCTCAGATCTGCCCCATTTTGAGGAGGCAGAACTCAAGACTGAGGTGCAAAGGAAGCTTCCCATGGGTTTCTGGGAGGTTTTCCAGAGCAAAATTGTTATACAGAGATTTTAGTCACAGTGGTGTTTTCAAATCAAAATGGTAACCTCTTTGAAAGACAGCTGTTTACATGTGTCCCACTTATTAGCCTCATTTTCTTTTCTTATCTATGAAGGCTAATCAGGTTTTTTTCCTGTTGTTTAGAAAGGTGCAAAACCTGTGGTGAAACCAGCTGGAACCAAAATCCAGCCTCAGAAGAAAGCAGAGAGTTCCAGCTCTGACTCAAGCAGCTCTGATGAAGAAGTGCCAAAGAAACAGCCACCAAAACCAGCAACACCTAAATCGGGTACCTGTTATTGCATATCACGCTTCAAAGTGCAAAACCAGTAACAGCCAGGGCAGGAGTACTGGGGACTGTACCCACATGCAAAGACATATATATTAAGATAGCAGTCTGAAAACCTGCTGTCACTGCCATTTGCACTCTAGTCCAATCTGCTTCTGACACAGAAAAGGGGTAGAACTGATTGCAAAGAAAACATTTGGTCCTGAATGCTTCATTGTTTGAATAGGTAACTGTCGTCAGCAGCCTTAACTGCTGAAGTTTTGCCAGTGTCTTCCCCTCAAAAAGCAGGGAAGATCTTTACTTAGCCTTTAGTCCTGGAATGTCCCATCAGCTAGAAGAGACAGTTTTCAGAAAACTTTTTCTAAGCTTGCAGTAGGATAAACGAACAGTTTTGCAGTACTACCTTAATCTGCCCTATTGGCTTCCTATGGTTCTTTTCTCTCTATGATACTTTCTGCTCAATGTAATTATGCTTCATCTGCCATGGCATGTTTTGTAATGTTCCTTTGTACTTCTCTCAAAAGGAAGTAAAGCTGCCCAGTCAGCTACCAAAGTTGTCAATGGAAAAGCAGCAAGCAATAGCAGCAGTAGTGAAGATTCTGATGAGGAAAAGGCTGCACCAAAAAAGGTAAATTAGACAATGAAAAACTTCATGAACACTGCAGAAGTCTAGTAAGACTGAGTGTATGATCTTGCAAGCACGGACTGTATAGATGCTGTGCTCAGCATACCTCTTATACCTCCTTCTCCTTTATACAGTGGGATTATGTGTTCTGTACATACCTCTACCTCTCCATGCACTGCATTCTTTCCTGCTAGCTCCTTACTGCTTTTTTTGTTCCATCCTTTTACAGGAAAACATCTCATTGTGTCATAACCATATCATATTCTCCATTATATATTCACTTTGGCATGACTTTTTTGTGCTTAGCTGACTGTAACTTTGAGTTTTCCACTAGGGAGTATTTAAAAATGTTTTCTTCAACATGAAAATAATCAAGTGGCAGTTGCTACCATTTCAGTCAGTTTTGAGCTCCTTTGTCAAGAGGAGCTCCTCATTCCCTAATGCTGCTCCTCATTCCCTCTGCTGCTCGTGCAGCAGAAAACAGTAGAAGAGTGGCCAGAGAGATAATAATGCCCATGTCTTTCCTAAAATTTGTATTTGAGAATATTTATTAGTCTCTCTCCCTTTGTCTTCAGAATTTGCTCCCTTAAGCGAGATGTGGAGTTAAACAAAATCCACATCCAGCTGCCCCCACGAGATGTCTGCAACTTAGGTTTTTTTAATGTTTATTTCTTATGATAAGGCTGTTCCCAAGAAATCACCTCTGCCGAAACCCGCAGCCACTAAAGCATGTCCAGGGAAAAACAAACGTGCCAAGGAAAGTTCCAGTAGTGAGGACTCGTCTGACAGCTCAGATGATGAAAAGCCACCTGCAAAACAAAAGCCAAAGTGTGGTATGTACTAAATACCATTGCTGCTGTGTGGGAGGACACTTTTTGCTAGCCCTGCTGTCCTGGGAGAAGTGCATTGTTCGCACAGGCAAGCCCTGCTGCACATGAGGTTCCAGGTGCTGGTGGTGGTAACATGAACCAGAGATACAGCAGCAGTTTTTTTAATGTGTGCGGTTTGAGCTGGGCTTAGAGTTCACCTCCTCCCTCAGCAAGGGATAGGAAGTGAGAGAGACTGTGATGCCCTGCTTGGTTTGCCTGTTGGGATAGCCTTTTACTATATTCTTTGCATGTTTCCTGTTTGCCTGGATATGGGAAGTAAATACCAAGTGGTTTGATTATTCTGTATCTACAGCAATTTAAGCTTTTTTAGGGTTCTTTTTTGTGAAGTATCCAGGGCTGTTCAGTTGTAGCCCAGCTGGTGGGCTAAATGGGCTCCGGTTAGTGTGGTATAATGCTTTTAGGGTTCCAGTAGAGAGCTGATCTGAGTGGAGGGTCAGATCGTCAAAGGTCAGTCTGATGCTCTAACCAGAGGATTTGAGAAGGCAGTAAATGAAAATTACGAACAGGTGACATATCAGTTTTCTTTTCTGGAAAAATTCGGCAACAAGCTCCTGTTCTTCTAAAAGTGCAGAGAAAACTTCTGCAGAGATGGTTGGGTTAGCTGAACCCCAAGAGGAGAGTTAAACTCCCAGGAGAAACAGGGAGGTAGCAGTGGGGTGGGTATAGCCTTTCAAATTATAAGCTAGTGTGTTTGTTTGGCATTACAGAAGGGGAATAAATGGAACTAAGTAGAAGTGCTTTATTCTAACTACAGCAAACATCTCATGTGCTGCTCACATTATCATGCAGGTATCTGAGTGCTGTGTCTCTCTTCATAGGTCAGTACAGTGCTGTACCACCTCCTCAGGGAACGCAGACAAAGAAAGGCCTTGCCAAGGCTCCTGCAAAAAAGGCTGAGAGCAGTGACTCTTCAGACAGTAGTGATGAGGCAGAGCAGCTGCCCCCAAAGGGAGCAGCAGCAGGTATGTTGTGGGAGGGGGAGGCTGCAGAGGAAGTACTACATGGAGCCAATAGTGTTTTGGCAATGTCCCGGTTTCCTTGAAAAGGCCATTTGTCTTTGGCCTGTGGTGTTATTTGCTTTTCTGGAAGCTTCTGATTAATTTGAAGGCTTCCCAAATGACACTATACAACTCGTGGATCTGAACTGTATGCAGGTTGGATTACTTTACACACGGTCATTCGGAAAGTCATCAGAATCTAGTTTAGTGGGAATAAGCCAGGTTCTTGCTTGGCTTCCAGTTGCTGGCTAGTACACTGAGAAGATATTTGAAGAATATCTGGTACACTGAGAATGGAGCTTTTTGATATCTGGAAAGGTTTATGTCTTAGGACAAAGGTGTGGTGTGGATGTGGCCTGTTAATTTTTGACTTGCTTTTGCAGGCAAAGCTGTAGTAGCTAAAACAATCCCTGGCCCCCAAAACAAAGCTGTGACTAGCAAGAAGGCTAAATCCAGTTCGGAGAGTGACTCAGGTAATTCAAGAAATAAAGTTCTGATTCTTTTGTGTTAATGTTTTTATTGGCCAGGTTGCTGTATAGTCATGTATCCGCTGAGATCTTTAGTGTATGGTCTAGCAAGATGTGAAATTGAAAAACAGCGGCCTGCTATGCAGAGTGCAGTCTGACCATGAGACAACGAGACTGTTGGCAAGTGCAGAAAAGTCTTCATATTGCTGGATGGAAAGGGTGGGGAATCATATATCAGGTTTCTCAAAGAAGGTTAAAGGTTAAACGTTTTGAGGATCTATGTCTTAATATTTTTAGTTTCTGCTGTCCCACTGTGTGTGGGAGAAGTTTCTGAAATAAAAATGTAACCACCATACGGAGTTTGAAATAGACTCAAAAGATGCCTTCTCCTCATATGACCGTAGAAATGGGGGTGGTGTGCTTTGTAACTCCTGTTGATCGGGTCTAAGGTTTGCAGGGCTGTATTTCCCATGTAAATTCCCTGTGTGCTACATTTCTCCTTCAAGTTCAAGGTGCTCCTGTTGTGGATCTCAACATCTTTAGTGCCACAGCAGGGACTGTGGGTGGCAAATGCCTGTCTGTCTGTGAACACTTAGCAGTAGATTGTGTGACACTGCAATGACTGTCGGGCGTTGTGTTGTCTGGTTTTGTTGCCTAGTTTCTATCAAAATAGTCAAGTTTTTGATTGCTGTTAGTAAAGTGTTCAGAAATACTGGAAAAGATGAGATTTAGTATTCCAGATTCTTGTAACACACAATACAAAATTGTATTTGTACTCAGGAGTCTCCAGTCCATCCTGAGACTGCTTCTAAACTCATCTCATACAGGAAGTAGTTAAAATGAGATACTGTGCTGTCACTGCCTCACTTTGCATGCTTTGTAAACTTTATCTCTTAAGTTTCTTGTGCCTTTTTTGGTCCTTAATACATATCTTCTTTTCCCAGTGTTTTTTCTTGGTGAGTTTAGTCTTGGTGGTACTGGTACTTTTTCCAGTCCCTTATTCTGTACCTCTTCTCCTACATTATTCTCCAAATATCTTCTTCCTTGTGCATGTATTTGTGAAGAAATCGAACTGTTTGTTTTCACTTCCTCTCAACAAAGCCAACCATTCAAGTGTTCATCAAATGCTTCTGGTTGCTAGTTACCTAGTGGCTCTGCCTTGAGCCACAAAACATTTTGCTTTTCACTTCTTGGTGAGTTATATACATGTTATTCCTAAAGTAGCTTGCACATGAATCCTGCTAACTTAAAACCCATTTTTTTTGTTAGATTCCAGCTCTGAAGATGACAAAAAGAAGGTAGAGAGTAAGCTCCCAGCTAAACAACCTGTGGTAAAGAACACTTCTAAACCAGCAAAAGTAGTTGTCAACCCTGGACAAGCAAAGAAAGACTCCAGTTCTTCCTCAGACAGCTCAGGTATTGGGGTAGGAGAAAAGGAGAATTTCTACATGCATGTTGATCTTGCTCAGACCTCTGTGTTTCTAGACAGGGTAGAAGGGTATGGTTGGACCGGAATACCCATTGCAGTGTTGTTTCAAACACTGTGCACTCTGTATCAACATTAAATCTGTATGTTAGCTTTGTATTGAAGGAATGGGACTTAACCTTGATTGTTTTTTTTCTTTTCCATTCTAGATTCCGATAGTCCTGACAAGAAGGCAGCTCCTGTGAAGCCCACGACTAAAGCAGCAACCCCTGCAGCAAAGAAGTCACAAGCTGCCACAAAGAAAGCACAAAGTAGCTCTGATTCAGATAGCAGTTCCAGCAGTTCTGAGGATGAGAAGAAGAAGAAGAAAGCCCCTCCAGCTAAAGTAGCTGGCAAAGTGACTAAGCCAGTGTCCAAACCTTCTACTCCAGCTCCCAAAGCAGACACATCTGACTCTGATAGCTCTAGCAGCGAAGAAGAAAAGAAGCCAGCAGTGAAACCAGCCACTAAATCTACAGGAGCAGCTAAAGCAACTGTGGGGAAGAAGGCAGCTGCTTCTAGTAGTAGCAGCAGCTCATCAGATAGTTCCAGTGAAGAGGATGGGAAGCCCAAAAAGGCAGCAAAAGGTGTACAGAATGGTTCTAAGGCCACTGCCTCCACAGAGAAAGCAAAAGCATCCTCAACAGCAGCAAACAACATGAAGTCTAAGCCAGCTGGTGGCAGTAGTAGTAGCAGTGAAAGCAGCTCTGAAGAAGAAACTGGAAAAGTTAATGGAGGTATTATTACCTAGTCTGGGAAGTGGGTCTGTCAAGCAGTGTTACTGAGCTAAACATGAATGGAAGTCTTTCTTAAAGAATATTCAGTCTAATCTCTGTTACTGGATTATGCCATTTGGTGCAGTACTGAGAGGGAAGGGCTAGTTTTGAATTTGGTGGAATCCTTTTTGTCTGTATTGCATAGCTGCTGGCAGTAGAATTTATGGTAATGCTGAAGCACATTTCTGTATAGCTGTTGCCAGTTGCCATCTGTGCATGCACAAGATTTAGTGACAGCAAAGTGGACTGCTGGAGGACCTTGTCCATGTGGAATGGGACACCACAGTTGATGCCACAATGCACAATCTCAATCTTTAACCCTCCAGGAGGAAAACTAGTGATGCCCTAATGATGTGTGCAAGTGCATATGGTATGACTCCAAAACCTGGCAAACTTTGACCAACAGAACTCTCTCAAGTATGCAAAATCATTAATATACAGGTACCCTATTCCATGAAATTATTTTTATCCCTTAGGATAGGATGGGAAGATCCTTGCTGACCCAAAATGGCTGTTAGTGTCTGGTACAGCAGTCTTCTTTCTGGGTGAAGTAATGCAGGGACCAATTCTCACACCTGTGTCAACACTGGGTTTGTTTTCTGGGGGAGGGATGCCATTACCTTTCCCAAAACTGCAGTTACTCCATTTAAAGTTTTACTGCTGTACATCTAACAGGCACAATCGGGAAGAAACAGAAAAGAGAAGATGTTCAGGAGCCAGAGACACCACACAGTAAAAAAGCAAAGATCAAAACACCACACACAGTTCCGAAGGTGAAAAGGGTGAGTGAGCGCGGACTGTGGCAACTGGCTGAAGAGGCATCTGTCTCCTAAACAACTAGGCTTGTTTAGGGTTTTGTGGGAGGTTGGGCCCACAGGATTATTTGTGTTTTTATTCCCTCCTCAAGCACTGAAACCTTGTCTGGAGAACCCTACGGGGAGAGCACATATGTGCATAGTATTATTCTGGCAAAAGCTGCTTGGATTTGCTTGCATAGGAGCATCCTTGAGCTGCCTGATCTGAAGAAGGGGAAGAACCATGAATCTGAGAAACACTTAAAGATCGAGGTGATGTGAACAGGGCCCCCTATTTGCAGGGCAAGGAAGGAGGTTGTCACTAAGGGAATATTGTGTGTTTGCATGTGCTTACTGTCTCATTTTCTTTTTCAACAGTCAGCCTCTCCATTCCGCCGTGTAAGGGAAGAAGAGATTGAGGTGGATGCCCGTGTTGCTGATAACTCATTTGAAGCAAAGGTAGGGCAAGATAGTGTCCAGTGTGGTAACTCTGGGTCCCTGCAGGTACATGTCTGCAGAGCAGCGTTGGTGTGCTTGTGGGGAGTGTTTCTGGTGAGAACTTTTTCCACCAGGAGGAGCTGTTAAGAAGCATGTGAGCAGTGGCAGGAGGTGCATGGGAAAGTGGTATCAGCTCCAGTGTTAATGTACTAGTGTTCTCTGGGTAGGGTAAATTGCGAAGCGTTGCCTTTACTCTCTTGGGTACTGACTTGAATTTCTTTTTTTCTTCTCCCCCTTCATCCCTCACAGAAAGGAGCAGCTGGTGACTGGGGCGAGAAGGCTAACAATATCCTGAAATACACTAAAGGCAAATCTTTCCGCCATGAGAAGACAAAGAAAAAACGAGGCAGCTACCGTGGTGGCACTATATCAACCCAAGTCAATTCTGTCAAGTTTGAAAGTGACTGAGAATGTTTCCTTTGGAATTTATAAACCATCTGTTCACCAGAACATCTTGGATGGGCATGTGAACATTATGGATATCAAGCCTGCCTGGAATGCTATCTCCCCTAGCCCCTAGTGGTACAGGCAATTCCAGTGTAGGGATGTGGGAGAATGGCTGGATGTTTCCCCCTTTTATTTCTAATTTTGGTTTAGTCCCCTAATTTGGAATCATCCTTGAGCTGGTGTTACTGGCACCACCCGGGTGACCTCCAAGGCTTACAGTTTCTACAGTCTTATTTTAAAAGGCTGGCAGTGATTTTTGGTTTTGGTTTCCTGCCCATCTAGTAGAAGAAAGAGAAATCATTCTCCTGTATTTTAACCTCCCATTTCTTTTTCAGCCAGTTTAAATCTGATACCTGTGAAAAGGCAAGTATTGTAACTTGCCTTTGACTAGTTACTGTAAGAACAACTGATTCAAGCCCTCTGGCTGTAATCCCCAACACCACCTGACATTTCAGATTCACACTTGCAGTGTGACAGGGTTCCTCTTTTCTGTGTTCTTTTATGGTTTTACCTTGCAATAAATACCTACCTTCCTCTTCCTTGCACTCCTGTTGAGGCTACTAACCAGAGTACTTGGAGAAGCAGAATCTAAATCTTAGTAGTTGAGTAACAGTATTGCTTGCAGTTGCAAGATGGGGGGCAGACAGACCAAGGTCTATGGTACAGCTGTGACAATCTTGTCAACACTTCCATTAGGAGTGTAGCTGGGGAGTGGAGTTGTGCAGAAGCTTGACTGCATGGAGGTTGTGATGTTTCACTTGGTGGGAACGGGTAGGGAGGCAGAGGAGATACAGCCCTCTTTCCAGCTCTGCTTTTTGCTGTGTTTTTGTTTCAGAGGCTCTGACTGCAGTGGCATTACTCCTTGTTCTCTCTGAACATAAAATGTGCCAGCTTATGCTTATTGCCAGCAGTCAAGATGAATGCATCATTAATGCCTTAAATTTCTTTTCTGGGTTGCATCACTTCGTCTTTGAGCTGTTTTCCATCTGTTAAATCCCTCTTGAGAAGTAAAATGCCAGCTTCCCCTTAGCACTAAGGCAAATAAAGCCTGGTGTGATAAGGTTTGAACTGTTAGCTACAAGTACATGTTCAGTATGGGTAGCCACAAACAAGTTCAGAAACTTGCTGACAAAACTGAGACTAGTTGAGGCTTACTGCTGCTGAGGGGCAGGCTTGCTTTCCCTCCAGTTGTGACACTGCCTCCTCACGGTGCAGCTTATATCTGGTAGAAAATGGTTCCCCCAAATACTTTGCCTCCTGTTAGGTGGTTCAGGTTAACTAGTTTGTGGAGCAGTTGTCTGAGCCCACAGCCAGTGTGAATTGAACAATGGTATACATGTTTGAGAAATGGAGTAGTGGGCTGTGAGAGCTGCTCTGTGCGGTAAAACTGCCAGCCACTGAGAGAGGGAGTGTGGGGCCTGATTTCCATGTTTCCATTCCCTCCCTAAAGGCTGCCAATGAGAGCAGCCTTGTTACAGGAAGCTACATTAGTGTGCAAAGCAGTGTCATCTAATTGAAGGTTGGATGAGACTTGATGAGCCACCCCCATGTACATGAGCAGCAGCTTTCTCCGAATGAGCATTTTTCAGGTCTTCCCCCCTGGCTTGCACAATCACTGTGGTGCCTGGATTCAAGGCTACAGTACAGAGGGGCCCAGGAGACCATGGTTATTTCAAGAAAGTAAAGGTTAGAGGCCAAAGGAAAGTGGGAAGAATATTTTCTATGTGAGGACTTAAACGTCATCTTGTCTGTCATTTGCCCTCTTTTTTCTGTTTATGCGGAACTTATATTTGGAACTCTTTTAAATACTTTTATGCTTCGGGTTTTTTAAAAAAGTCTAAAGTGTGAATTTGATGTGTCATAAAATAAAGATTGCTGCCTTTGTAATCTGAGTGGATCTGCTAGTTAAAGATAGGGAATAGCGGGTGGGAAAAGGGAGGGTACCAGTGCTGGGGGTAACAGCACTGTCTTCATCTGTCTCAACGGCTTGTTGTCTTATTTACGTGATTGTGGTCAATCTTATTTACGTGATGTGACAGACCTTCAGCAGTGAAAGGGGGCCTGTGCAGCTGTCTGTTGAGTGACTAAAAAGGAATTTGAATAAAACTCTAGAAGAGTATTTGTGTATACCAAGAAAAACTGAGGATGCTCAAGTCCTTTTCCACTAGAGTATCAAGTTAGTTCTCAAATATTGCTGTCAAATTAGCAGTATGGCAGCTGGCCATATAAGAAGCACCAGCATATGGGAATAAGAAAGAATAGGCATAACCAAAAAATCCTGTATATACTAGGTTAAAATAATTTCTGTAATCTCTTCGATTTCTTCCTCCTCCGTGATCATGTGTGCAAGGAAAAGAAACATGCTAATAGGTAGGGCCTTGTGGAAATCTTGAGTGCTGTAATGCTGTTTTGCTCCTTGTGCTATACCTCTGTGGAAAGGTTGGGATGAATCACCAGGTCCATCAGGCTCTCAGCTGATCTGTAACCAATGCTCTTTACCACAGCCTGCCACCTTGAACATAATAATGTTGTTCAAGGAGAAGGTGTAACCCTAGCTGAAGTTTCAGCAGAGGATGCAGAGAATATCATTAGCCTTGCTGGAGATCAGCAACTGACTAAGCAAGAGCAACAAGTGCTGGGGTGGGAAATGCTTTGTGGGACTCCCAAAGCTATGTGCTTGACATTCCTGGGAAAAACTGCTCCTTTCAAAAGGTTTTGCAGCTGCTAGGCAGGCTTAACCTACATCTCTGCCCTCTGCTGCTGTCCTGGTGTAGAGGAGTACTTTGGTTTCCCTCTGCAGCACTGGTGCAGTTTCAGCTGTGGTTAGTGCTGGAACTGGACCAACAGGACCTCTCGCTCTGATGGGTCTCTGTATAGGTGCCCTGGAACACTGTCCCTCACATCGCAATTCCTCTGTGCACCATAATTCCCCTTTTGCTGTCCCAGACTAAGGTATTCCTATCTCCCCTCTCTCACGGGGGTCCTGGCCCTGGGGGTGTCCGAGTAGGGCCCAGCAGCGGCCACCGGAGAGATGCTCTGACGCCCTTTAGGCG
>VZRE01013487.1:954026-1007810 GCA_013396775.1 Cephalopterus ornatus | reverse complement strand
TGTGAGTGGAGGGCGGGGAGTGCCAGCCTCACTCAGGGTAAGCGCTGCGGGGCTGGGCTGCGCTTCCCGGGCTGATGGCAGAGGCACCCGAGCACTGCCCGGGGACGAGGACAGGGAAGCGGTCCGAATTCCCGGCTGTCAGCCCGGCCCCGGCTCGCCCGGGCGCGTGTGCGCAGGCTGGGTCCCTTTCAGGCTGCTGATGGGCGCGAGTTAGGTATCTGCTTCAATGCATAGGGCCAGAGCCTTGGCAGGTTCAGAGAGCTTTTATGTAACTTGCTTCATCTTCCCTTAGGAGATTACGTCTCAGGAATGTCTTCCCTCTCCTGTTCTGCCTCTTCTTCCTATGCATCCCGCTTCAGCCTTTGTTTACGGCAGCTCAGCCATGTCTCATTCCTCTGGCGTGCTCAGGGCCAAGAAGCTCTTAGCTTTGGTTGTGGGTTTTTTTTCATGAGGGCGTCAATTGTTTCATTGAAGATAAGACTCACCCCTAGCTCCTCTACTCCTGTAACTTTGTCAAATGTGATCAGACTTGTCTGTCAGGACTTTATCAGTCCCCAGTGCTTTCTACACAAGATTTCACAACCTTCTGGGGTGTTTAATAATTTTTCTTTTAACGTGGTGCTTCTCTGCACAAAGAATCTGAAATGAAAGGGCAGTAAATGGGGAGACTTTTCCTTCCCGCTCCTCTTGACTGCTTCTGTAAAGTTTGGTCCACTTGTATCTCTCCAGTTTTCTCTGCAATCTGAAGAACTTCTTCAACTTGACTGTACAGATATAATCCCTTCTTAAGACCAAAAAGTGCACTGCACTGTCATGTGCTCTCACTTTGAGGTCTGTGGCTCACCTATTTGGACATGGCCCCAAGCTCTTCTGTCTCTTGCATCCAGGGATTACAAATTATGTTCTGACGTGCAACCACGCTGTAGACTTCAGACCACTCACAAGGAGCACAGTCTTGTATCAGCTGCTTTTCTTGCAACTGTGTTGCAAGTGAGAGGAAAAGGTCGTCCGGAAGAACTTGCTATTGCAGGGCACCCTGGCGTCACAAACCATCTCTGTTCCTTTCAGAAGACAAGCAGGAAGCCTCTGGATATGGAATGAGGGACATCTCACCACCTAGACAAATTTAATGTATGATGAGAGGCGGGGAAGCAGATGTCTGGTGTTTGACACCATCCCCCAGATCAAGTTCTTGAAGATGTGTGTAGTTTCAAGTTCTGCAACAAGCTGAGATACGGAGCTTTATTTCTTTTCTCAGTTGTTATAGAGCGGTATTTCCTTTAATACTGTGGTTCCCTGGCAGTGACCTCTGGATTGCTAGCCCACAGATTCCCAGCTTGCCTGTTCTCCATATAACTCTAATGAGACAGGAAGGATGTTGAAGATAGTGCAAGGTCCCAGAAGTTTGGAACTGATTGGCAACATCAATCTTTGTCCAAAACAGATCAGCCAGATCACACTTCTGATGCTGTTTTGTGGCAGCAGTAGCACCGATGTGGTGCAAAGTATGGATTATTCTGATGCTGATTTGATCACTGCTGTGGTTGTTCCCTTTGGTCCTTTGAGGATCTGGAATTTCTTCATTCTCTATATTTGTAGTGGGCTGCTGTGATTATGTGGAAAGAAAAATGTCAGAAAGGTAGGCTGTTTTGAGCAGACCACCTGTGCACTCTTCACTCTGTGTGCAAACAATATTTTAAAAAACTGGAGGTTGTAGCCTGCCAGTGGATGCTTATTTGAAGTGGAGGGGTTTTTTTCTTTCTCATTTTTTTCTGTCCTAAAATATTAATACTAATATTGGTAAACTGTAATACTAATGTTAGTATACTATAATGCTAATATTAGTGTTTTAATGTTAGTGTTATTTACCCAGGTGACTCTGGTGAAGCAGGAGTCTGTGATAAACCAAAACAAGAGCACAGAAAGTCACCAAGCACTGGGCTGGATGTGATTTATGGTTAGACTTTCCTACTTTAATCCTGTGCTTTATTAAGTTTACATTGCACAGTATTGTATCTTTTAAGTTTTTATTAGAGAGTCCCCTGGGCAGCTCCTGCTTGTAATGCGACATCTTCCTGCAGTGACAACACTGCTCTTGGAGCTGCATACCTGCCTGCTTGCATGGAGTCTTGGCTTCCATAAATTAGCCACAACTAGGTTGGCTGCCATCAACTTGATGGTAGCCAATGGTCTTGGTTTTTCTTGATCATACTCAACAGAACAGGCAAACTTTATTATCCTCTTCCAGGAAGAGCTTTGAGCATCCAAGGGGAGCTGTCTTTTGCTTTTGGTTTTAAATGAATTCTGCTGCTTTATTAACTCCTGAGAAGTTGGCAGTGAAAACATTTCTAACTATGGGCAAAAGCCACATAGAGACTAGGATGCAGGAGGGGAAATAATTCAGCCCCATGGGTATGGGATTCCAGGTCCTAGGCAGGAACAAGGTAATGCAAAATACTGTAGGAGAGGTAGAGATGTATACAGCAGTCCTTGCACTTAAACCTGTTCATTGTCCTTTCTTTGTGGAGTTTTCTGCCTAGACTGCTTGCTGTCAGAGGTTTTAGTACTTCAACCTTATAAAAGGCACCAGAGTTAAATTAGAGCTGTAGCTGTTCAGTTATTTCACCTAAATTAATTGATGTAATTTTCCATCAATACTGAAGTCGTAATCTCTCAAACATGTTAAACAGGGCAAAATCATGGGGCAAATTTCAGCCTAGTAAGAGGTTTCTCAGGGAGGTTTCAGAGGGCTGTGCTCTCTCTGCTCCGTTTCTGCTGCTTCACATTTCGATGTCAGTGCATTGCTATGGCTTTGAGAGCCAACTCCCGGCAGCTGAGTGTGGCCAAGTGTGCAGGGCAGGGCGGGAAGCTGCTGCCCCCCACAGTGGCAATCTCACTTTCCCCTGCAGCACGCTCTGATTCTGCTCTTATTGAGGCATCTGCTCTGCTCTTGTGCTGCAGTGGTGAAACTAAAAGCCTTTGTGGCACAGGCTTTTCTAACAGTTCCCTTGAAGCCTGCCTCTGGCTGCCAGTGTTAACTGTGATGTTGGGAGGATTGCTCTGCATAAATCAGCCAGTTGGCATGGCTCCACCAAGCATTGTCTCGAAAACAGGGAAGGGGCTGTCTTCACAAGCCTTCTCCTTGCAGTGACAGGGTTATTTTTGCAATATTTATGTGATTTAGCCACTAGCCCAAGACTTCCAGATCATGAACAAGGAGGTGGTTCTGTCTACTCTGCTCTCAGGTCTAGCATGGGATCTCTCATTTCCTTGGACTTTGCACCTCTGTCAAGGCACAAGTTGTGAATTGACCTCCCCACAGAATTGCATTCCCATGGCCAGACTTTTTGAAGGTTTCTGTTGAAGACTATCTGCCTGCAGCCCACAGTGTGTGCAGGCAGCTGAGCTCCCATAGCCAGAGAGCTGGGCTGAGCCAGTGCCCCGTGCTATGGATGGTGCTGCACTGACCACACCACTGGCCGCAGCACCTGCCTTTGCTGGAGGACCCTGCTGCAAAGCTCATGGAGCAGCTTTGTTGTTCAGTGTCAGAAAGGTAAAGCAGGGAGGTGAGCAGGTGGAATTTGAGTCTTCCCTCATCTAGGCCATTTAGCCCTTGTCTAGGTCTGGGACTTCTTTCCCCTTTGCTATCAACCTGAGATCATGATAGTGACCAGCTGCTGAACAAGGGACAGAGAGCAGAGTACTGCCCTTTGTGCTCATAGTTTATGCCTTCACTATATCCCAGGAGCACTAAAAATCAGGGATGTGCCTGGTGTATCCAGCACAGCTCTAGGGCTGGAGCTGTGGCCAGGATATCTCTCTGGGCATGGACAGAGCAGAGATCATCTCTGGTGGTATTGAGCTGGGGTAGGAAAAAAGGTCTCTTCCTAAGTGGCATACTCTTGCCACTTAGGAAGATTTACAGCCTCCTTTGTTGCCTGGGCAAGGAGAAGAGGTGCCTGAGCCAGCACCTTTAGGAATTCCTCCTGATGTTGGAAGGGATGAAGCTGCCGAGAGCAGTTTGCAGGTCTCGCTGTGTCAGCATCTGCCCCTGACCTGAGGGCTGAGATTGACATTTGGATTTTTGTAGCCCCTAGAGGATCCTGGCTGAGCTGAGGGTTACAGTGATGCCTGGCACATGGGTCCATGGCAGAACGTGATCCTTGCTGAAGATGGATGACAGATTTTTTCTTTAAATAACTATTCCTTTCACCTGTACTATTTTTTCACCTTTTACATGTTGCCCAATGAAAAAACACCCTATCCCACATGCAAAACCTCTTCTACTCTTGTCAGCATACTTATGTGTGTATATGACCCACGATGTGCCCCAGGACAAGCCTATACCTGCTCCTGTCCTGAGCTCCCTGCCATCCTTGAGAAGACCAGGAGTACGTGGCTGCCATTCTTCCCTCATTTCCTGGAAGCGGCATGTGCTCTTGATCTGCTGCACAAATGTCATAGCCAAATGCACTACCTTCCCTGGCATTAAGCAAGATAAATTCCCTCTGGGCCTCTTAAGTAAGCTGAGAACGAGACCAGCTTTGTGGGCTGTAGCTCTGTTGTGACCAACACTTTGTCACAGGCCAGCCTGTTCCTGCTGGTAGGGAGGCAGGATGCTGGGCAGATCTTCACTTTCCTTGCAGAGCTTATGCTCTCTTCTCTCCAGCCCATCACCTTTGTCTCCATTCTCCTGAAGCTCTTGCTCTGTGGGTCCAACCACCCCCTTGGTATTTGTTAGTGTTTCTTATGTTTCTTACCACTCCTGCAGGCACAGCCATACAGTTGACTCTGGGTGGGAATCCAAGCACTAGTTAAGAGTTGCCTTTGAAACAGGGGAGCGTCCCAACCAGCAGCTGATGCTTCTTTCTCCCATGTCCTGTCCTCACATGAGACAGGAAAGCAATGGAGGAGGAATAGGTCACTTTTACTCTCCCATTTCTGCACCTTTACCCACTTAGTTTGGCCAGAGATGCCCAGCTGCTGAGGGTAGTCTGAAGATTGTATTTAGCAGGATCTTGTCTGTGACTTTCTTTCCCTTCTCTTAATTGATCAAGCACTCCTGGAGAGGTTTGATCTTGAGCCAGAAATTCTTGTACCAAATCCTACTGTACCATGTCCCTGAAGACCCCTCAGGGCTCAGTATGTGGAGATATCCAAAATCCACTTCTAATTGTTCCCATTGTCAACTCTTCCCCTTCCCCCCCACTTCCTAGCATGTCTTAACTGGGTCCTCAGAAAACAACTCTGCTTCTGACTATTCCCAAATAATTATCATGTAATTCTTCTCCCAAAATAATGTTAGGTGTGGGTGAGGCACGTTCGCTTCCAGTGATGTAGCAACATCCCTTACACAACAGAAATGTTGGGTGTTTCACCAAACTGAGAAGGGGATGATGGCTTTAAGAGTGTGACTAAGGGGCGTCAGTGTGCCACAGGTGTTGCGTGTTATCTCTGGGGTTGCTTTTTGGCTTTGCCTCTTTCTGGTGGATGAGTATTGTGGCACATGCTTTCTCTTCTCAGCCCTTTCTCTGGAGCCTCCCATGACTGATCCATAGCGGAGCAGCTCTCTGTCCAGACCCCTGCTGTGCTCTCAGGGATTGTGGTTCCTCTGACCGGGTCCTGCTGTTTGACCTGGATTTGCTCCTGTGTCTGTGCTGAGCAGGGTGCCTTGCCAGCCATGTGAGGGCCAAAGCCAGAGCATACCTCTCGGCATTCCCACCAGGCTCTGCAGGTCCTTCTGAGAGCTTGCACAGACAAGGGCTCAGAGCGAACCAGCTGTTCTGGCTGGACAGAAATAGAAATGAAATCCAGCTGAGCTGGTTCTGTAGCGGTAACCAGGGACTGAGCAGCAGGTGTCCCTGCTGGTGCTGTGACCCAGCAGAGCTCCTCCAGTCACTTTCCCTCTTACTCTTTGCAAGCCAGTCTGCTAGTTTTTGAGCCTTAGGAGCACAGAGAAGAGGTTTTCTGGAAAACTTTCCTCATACACCCTGATATCTAACTTTGGTTGTTGGGGTGGGTTTTTTTTGGTGGTGGTTTTTTTTTTTTAAAGGGAAAGGCAGGATGGATGGGGATGGAAGTTCCCCAGTGAAGAACTCCAGACTGCTCTCCTTTCCCAGACCATGAGCTGCTGGCTTGCAGCTACAGTCACAGCTGTTAGTTGCCCAAGTGCAGGACAGAGCATTTCATATTACGTTAATGGCGTGTTTCTTTCCTTGCAGTGATGAAGATGATGAAGGTGCTGCTGTGCCCTGCTGCTCTTTTCCTAATGACTGCATTCACTCTGGAGCCATCTCACTGTGCCAAGGTGCTGATCATGCCCACCATAGTCTTTGACAGCCACTTGCGAGTCTTCATGCGAGTGGCAGAGGCACTGACTGACCGGGGCCATGACCCTGTGCTGCTCCTTCATGAAGGTCGGGATGTGGAAACCTACCTGCCTGGCTTCCGTGTGCAGAGGTACTGGGGCATCTTCAGCACAGAGAGCGCAGATGCCTGGGTGCAGGAGAAGATAAAGCGTGTCTTTCAAGGGAAGATGACTTCTCTGGAGATGTTTTCCTTTTTGGAGAAGTACCTGGAAAACTGTGACCTAGTTCTGGGAAACTCTACCCTTTTGCAGAAACTCCAGTGTGAACACTTTGACCTGCTCTTGGTGGACCCCAATGAGATGTGTGGATTTATCCTGGCCCACATCCTACATGTCAAATATGCTGTGATTTCCACAGGTTTCTGGTTCCCAGCAGAGATTGGGGCCACTTCCCCCATTGCCTATGTCCCTGAATTCAATTCCCTGATGACAGACAGGATGGGCTTCTTTGGTAGGACTTGGAATCTTCTAGTCTACATGATCACTCGTGTGGTCACAAAGCTGGTCATCCTGCCCAAGTTTGAACGTCTCATGGAGAAACATAGGGTGGAGCCCAAGGCATCCATGTTGGACCTTGTTCATGGAACTAGTCTTTTCTTCCTGTGTAATGATGTGGTCTTAGACTTTCCCCGTCCAACACTCCCCCATGTCATTTTCACAGGGGGGATCCTTGCTGAGCCTGCAAAGCCCCTTCCAGTGGTAAGTGCAGGAAAGCTTTGAGCTATGATTGCACATTAACTGAGGGAGTTATTCGGTACAGATCTTCTTTTGAAGAACCTTGTAAAAGTTCTAATGTCCCAGGAGTCTGGAAAGCTGCTGTGTTTTGGTGCTTGTGGGTGCATCAGGGAGACAGAGAACACTGAAGGCTGTCTGGCTGCAGAGAGGATATAGAATTAAGTTGTCCACTCTGAAGTGGGATTTGGCTTCACTGTCCAAGTAAAATGGTGTGTGGAATTCGTAAGATGGAAGTGTTGCTCCTGGCACTTGATTATGAGTAGTTTGTTTGCTCCTATGCTGAAGCAGAAATGGGAAGAACAATTAATCTTCCTTGCTTCATCACTGATATATGTTAATCCAGAGTTTCCTCCTTCACCCTATTTCTCTAAGGGCATTTCTGCCCTTGAGCTTGTAGTCATAAGAGCACATAGGGGAGAACTGTCCTTGTTCCCTCATCAAATTCCATGTGGAATCCCAAAGTGTACTAAACTGTGAGATATCATCCCCTTTTTCTCAAGGTCCAACCCTGAGAGAAAGCTCCTCAGGCATCCCAGAGGCTTTCTCTGGCCTATGCCTCTCTAGTCCCAGTAATAAATTCAGAGGGATGAGCTCTTAAAGCCTCCACCTGAAGGCAGTATTGGAACAGAGCAGGACCTGTCTGCCATTCCTCTTATTGCCTTACCACTTTTACAAACACTGGGGGGAAATAAACCTGGATAATAAAACTTGAGTGGTGAAAGCTGTCCTGGTGTCCTGACTAAGGGCCTGAAATGATAAGTTTTCAACTTTCAAATTATTAAAGGCCTGTCAGGATCTGTGATGGCAGCTTTAATTGATGCCAATATTTTTCAGTTAAAAAGAAAAAGTAAGATCAGGTGCCTTAGGAAAGAAGTTCTCCAGATGTGTATGCACATCAGCCTTTCCCATGTGGCATGGCATGCAGGTAATGAAAGGCACATAGAGTGCTCCAAAAGCTGTGTCAGAGAGCTCTGTGTCACAGCTCTTGCAAAACACTGGCTTGGTCCAATCTGCCTGTGTACATACCTGCCTTGTAAAGAAGGGAGTAGTTGGCTAGGGCATTACTCATGAGCTTCACAGCTTCCCGAACAGATCCTAGGGCGCCTACGGAAAGAATTATGGAGATAAGTCTGGAGCCTTGGTGGTAGGTGGTGGCTGTCATGCTAGCAGGTAGGCATGTCTGTGTCCAGGTTACGGGATGCCAACAGAAGAGAGGGTCTCTGTAGGTCTAGGTGTAGCTTAAAGAATGTCTCATCTGAACTAGAGCATTATGCAATTAAGGTGTTTATTTCCTCCTTTTTGAAACACTATGATTTTTGAGTGCTTCTAACTAGGATTTGGTGGAATACAGGTATGTATTTGAGAGATAGTGAGAAGGTTTAGTGGTCAACCATGTTTCCCTAGCAACTGTAATGCTGTTTCTGAAAGCCAAGTGTTAAGGTGCAATTATAATGGATAACATAATCATCTGTTTTGTGAATCACTGGACTTTTATTTAGAAAAGTAAAATTACCACTTTCTCTTCTTGTAGCAGTTTCAGTGATTGTACTTCTCAAAGCATGTGAAACTCAAGAGAATGGAGAAACAAAAAATCTCTCAGTTGTCAACTTTTTGATTCTTGGATTGTTTTAGGGCATTTTGAGCATTTCTGCAAAGATAGGCTCAAGTTCCTGAAGCATACCACAAAGGAAAAGTATCGCCAGAGAGTAACACTAAAATGTGCTTTGTAACTCTTCTGTACTATGATCCTCTAACCTATAGACCGCTATTAACATTCTGAATTAATCACTTTATTTTTCTCTTTTAATAACAAATATTTTTGTGGGTTTTGGAGTGTTTTTTTGGGTTTTGTGGGTTTTTTTGCCATTCGTGTTCTCCTATATGCTTATTTCAAGGAAATAATTCACATTCAAAGATAGATTTTATTAAACCTCCCTAAAATACTGCTGAGCGAGATATATGGGAAACTTGAAGCAGGACAAAATCTGTAATGAGAAATAAATTCATCCCAGCCTGACATAAAAGGGAATAGTCTATGTTTGCTCCACAGCAGATGTGGTAGCTGATTTCTTCTCTCTGTTGCCTTTTGGCCTTGGTTGAAAAAAGTACAGACTCTGTTCTAGATAGACATCTGTTTATGTAGCGTTACAGGTAGCCTCTAAATGAAGGACATGTAACTGTGGTTTTTACTGGATCTGTGGCTACCTCTCTGCCTAGTGATCAAAAACTGAATCTGCTGCTTGCAAGTAGCTATCAAGGAAGGGTAGAAGTCTCCCGGCAAAATAGCAAAGCCGCCTGCCACCTCCAGGAGCCTTTGACATTGGAGAGTTTGTGGGGAATCTCCAGCAAGATGTTGTTCCTGACTGTGTGATGTTTTGTCTATTATATTGGTCTCCTGTCTTAGTGGTGATGGGAAAATAGCCTTCATCTATGTCCTACTCTAATTTCCTTGTCTGCTCAGATTTTTCTATGTGCCCTATGTTTTCAGAACTTTTCTTGTCAAAGAGTAATTGTGTTGCCTCCCATGCAGGGGGTAATGCTATGAAATGCAAGTTTTGGACACCTTCCTGCAAGCTCCAAAGACTAGCAGGTGCCCAAGTAAATTCTGCCTGGCTGGGTGCAGAAATCACAGTGCGTTTAGAGTTTATTGGCTGGTGAAAATCATTAGCTTTGTGCTCCAGGTGGATTTGGCTTCATCTTCTCTGTAGACAACTTTCTACTTACAGAGGCAAGAATGCGAAGGGCCTTTCTTCATCAAGACTTCAAGGCAGCTGTGTGTGTTTTGCCCACAGGGTCTGCGTCTCTGGGTGGAAGCAGCAGAGGCAGGTGTAGTTGTTGTCTCCTTTGGCATTGGGATCCGAGCTCTTCCAAGCGATTTGGTGGAGAAGATGGCTGGCGCGTTTGCTCGCCTCCCACAAAGGGTGGTGTGGAGGTGAGGAGGGAATAGGATTCCTTTTAACTTGAGTTGGATGAAAACCAGTGTTGAGGGGTGATTCATTTCAAAACACAGAATTTGCTTTCTATCTCTTGATCTGATTGAATTTATTATTGTTCTCTGTGTGTTTCTCTTCCCTTTGTTTTCCCCTCCTCTGTCTCCTTCCACAGATACTTTGGTCAGAAGCCAAAAAACCTGGGTGAGAATACGCTGATGATGGGATGGCTGCCCCAGAATGACCTGCTAGGTAAGGCTGGGTTCTGTGTATGTGTGTGCTGCTAGCAACATCCCTGGAGTTTAGCCCAAACCACAGCAAAGGCATACAAGGACAACAGCACCTGTGTAGGTCTAAATCTGTTGCTTCTTGTGAGTCTGATCTGTACAAAACATGGTCCTTACTAACACCTGCTTCAAGCTGCTTGGCTCCTATCTCCCTTCTCCTCCATGTGCTACTCAGCAAGTTTTGGGCTGCCAGAAGCCAGGTGTGTTCCCAAAGGGTAGCATCCTCTCTGCTCAGCATGCTTGGTTTTCCCTAAACATACATCAACGCTGTGTGTAGCCCCTGGTAGCCCTCTTTCAACATGGAAGGCACTGACCTGCTGCCATTTCTTTACCTGCAGGCCACCCCAACGTGAAAGCCTTCGTCAGCCACTGTGGGATGAATGGTATATTTGAGGCAATTTATCATGGTGTGCCAGTGGTGGGATTTCCTTTCTATGGGGACCAGTTCGACATCATGACCAGAGTGCAGGCGAAGGGCATGGGTATCCTCATGGACTGGAGCAGAGTAAAAGAAGAGGAACTTTACCAGGCTGTCATCACAGTCATCTCTGACCCCAGGTGAGGCATCTGGAAGCATCAAGCTCTTCCTCGGTGCGGTGTGTAGGCACCAGTGTATCTTTGTGTTGACCCCTACACAGCCTATTCTGGCTTCTGGATGAAGCACAGTTGCAGGCATTGCTCAGCTAGCCAGATGTGTTAGTGCCTCAAAATGCTTAGATGCAGTTCTGGAGGAGATACTGCAGCATTTGCTGTTAGAGAGTGTGATCTAGTCCTGTTTAATTCGGACTGTAATGTTCTTAGAAAGCTTTCTGAGATGCTGGGGCACAGACCTCTTCTTCTCTTGATGCCAGCCTGTCATCAGGGAAAGTGAGATCACAACCTGACCTGGGATCTCCCTGGTCTTGTCCAAACAGCTTTCTGCAGAAACAGAGAGGGGACTGCAGGTAATGCACCATCTGTTTGTTCTGACAGCCAGATACTCTGCCCTTTCCTAGAACTGCTGCAGCAGAGTGGCACAGGGCTCCCATTTTCTAATGGGACATGCAACTGCCTGTGCTTGAAATGCTGCCTGAGAGCTTGATTTTTTTTTTTTTTAATATTTTGTATTTCTTACCTATTAGGAGGTTTTGCAACTCGGTACCTTGAAGGATTTGACCAGTCATCAAGTGTGTAACTTTTACTTAATGCTGGATGAGGTTTTGGGTGCAAATTCCCCTCAGAAAGTACAGTACACATGAACTCACTGAACAGGTACTTGCAAGCTGAACTCTGTGTTGTTAACAAGACACAAAATAAAATACACTCTGGCTTGTGCTTCCATGGCTAGCAATTGCCATCAGAGTGGCTTTCAGAAGAATGGAAGAAACTTTCCCTTCTCCCAAGATATTATTTTGGACTTGAAAGCATCACTGGACATCTCAGACCACTTCTCAGAAATTAAGCTCCTGTCCAAAGGTTAACTTTTTGTCTTCTTCCCTTGCAGCTACAAAAAAGCAGCCCAGCTCATCTCGGCTCTGCACCTGGACAGACCGATGCATGCTCTCAATAGGACAGTGTATTGGCTGGAGTACATCCTTCGTCACGATGGGGCACCCTATCTTCGCCCCGCTGTCTATGACCTCTCCTTATACGAGTACTTCTGCCTGGACATCTTGGCTCTCGTCTTGTTGTGTCTGGCCGGTACTGGATTTGTTCTCTACAAATCTGTGGTGTGGTGTAGAAGGAAGGGGGCCGGTCCTGTGTATCAGAATGGCAACTGCATGAAAGGCCACTACACAGAAGAGAAAAAACTCCAGTAGTGGCTCTGTGTTCCAGGGTGAATCTTGTCACTGTGAAACGAACTGCTGCTGTGCCAAGAAATGTACAGCACGCAGGCACAGAGAGAGGTGAAAGATCCGTAGGTCTGGATGAGAAAAAAGTGGGGAGGGAGGAGTATTGCAAAGGCCTGTGTGCACACCTCTGTGTACAGCACCTGTGGGCGGGGGGGCGAATTCAGGTGTGGGTGGGAGCACTTGGCCAGGACGCTGGGAATGGGGCATGGGTAGGTAGACTTCCAGGGAGGAGTGCAAGTTGTTCCCTTTGTATTGCACGTTGGTTTAAATGCTGGTGTTGCTCTTCTGGCTTTTTGGATCATGTAGGCTCTGGAGGTAGGAACAGCATTTCATGAGGGGCAGACACCATTTCTCTTCTGCATTGTTACTAAGAGCCCCAGGAGTCAGGATACCTTTATGTGCAGGTGAGGACCTGAAGTAGAGCTGTGGACAGGTGAGGGCACTGAAAGTATCATCTACAAGAGAGCAAAATTGGTCTGTTTTAAATTTTGTGGGTAAATATTGTTCTTCCTGCTTCAGTCAACCCTCTGCAATTCTGTTTGTGTTTGAGCTAAATTATTGTTTTTTAAAATAAAGTTATATTCTTTCTCCTGTGTGGCAGTTCTCTGGTCTTGGTTTAATGTGAACCTGTGATATGTGTAATAGGAAGTTGTTCAAGCTAGATTAGTGCTTTTTCCTTCTCATTACTGCTGCTATCATCTCTGTGTACTTCCATTAGCAATTTTTTGGCCTTTCCATGGGGCTTCATGCAGTGCCTTCCCTCCTCTGCCAGTGTGTGGCACACATCCATGCCCATGGCATCTCTAAACCTGTGAAAGAAGAATCTGGAGCAGATGCAAGTGCCAGGACCACAGGAAGAGCAGCCAATAGCTCAGAGAGCTGGTCACAGGCATATGGGCCATACAGCATACATATAGAAGTAGAGAACTCTGATCTTTCTGAAGAAAAGGGAAACGCCTGCTCATTTTGATCTGAACGGGCATACTGTAGCCCCACTTGGGGACGTGGTATAGAGCAATACCTAATGTGTTTTTATTCGCCCCAGACTCTAAGGCAAACCCGCACTTCGGTGCAGTTGCACAACCCACCCGGTTGGCCAATGGTCCCACCAGCATTGCCCCACGCTGAGGGTCAAGGGCTCTGTTCCGTGCTCCCAGCTGGGGCCATTGCAGTGCTGGCACAAGTTGGAGAGTAACCTTATTGCAACGGATGCCCTCAGTGGTGTTTCCAGGCTCTGCTCTCGCTTGCTATTTGCATGTGTTTCTGGATAAAGTGTGTTAACACATGCAGCCCAGTGAAACAGCAGTTTGGCTGGGCTCCTGGGATGCTCTAGGTTGGGATACTGCCCACCTGTGACTCGGTGGCTCCTTGGAGGCCAGGCAGCACTGTTTTCCCTCCCCAACCCTCAGCGTGCAGAGGGGCTGTGGTGAGGATGACTTTGGACAAGGATCTCATTTGCCATCAAAGATGGATGAGAAGAGCCCATAGCCCTAAACTGTGACTATCTGGGACCTGTAACTATCTCATGGCAGAAGTTGCTCTTCCTGGAGCTTCTTACTGCCCCTTGAGATGCCCAAGCCTGACAGTAGTCAGTGATACTCACAGCAACCCCTAAGTCTTGCTCTATAGTAGCCCTTTGTGGCTTCATGTCCTCTGAGTTGAGGATGTGGAGTCTAACTGTCCCTAATGGGAAGCAGAGGGAGATCAGAGCAAGGTGAGCTGCTGAGGGATATTAGAGGGAAAATGAGTGTTGTAGGTAAGTGGTAGAAATGCTGTCTGCCTGACACCTTTCTATCTGCAAGTTGAAATTTAAAGGCTGATGGGATTTGGGGTTTATTTTTGGTTAAAAAAAGATATTGCCATGAGTTTTCAGCATTCCTGCTTGTTGCCAGTTGCACTATGGTGACCTTGTTGTCATCTACTAGCAGATGGGGGTGGAGGTGGAGCATTTTTTCATCTCTGAGGTGGAAGAAGGAGATCATTATTGCTGCCTACGTGAGAGTTTGGATGTTCAGATTAGGCTGAATATAGCAAGAGTGTTGGCAAGCTTGTGGCTTGGTGACTGTGTTGGATTGTTTTGAGCTTTATGAAAAAACAGCAAGAGGACAAAGGCACTGTGTTTGCAAAGTGGTGCACCAACAGCGGCACTGTGGCCTGATGGGGACAGAGACCTTCATGCTGCCTTGCTTGCAAGCAGAGGAGCAGACAGAAATGTTTGAGACGCGAGGAGCCTGTGTGGGCTTATGAAAATGTGAGACTATTTTCCTATGCTGCCTCCTCGCTACTCACAATTGCAAAAAGAAGTTCAAGCCAGCACCACGTGCAGCATTAGCATGGTGTCTGTTATCAGATATGCCCTTAACTCCTTGAACTTCTCATGACTATCATTTCCACAAGTATTGCAGAGTTAGGAGGCGTGCCTAGCCAGGCAGTCAAAATACATATAGTGTATTAAAAATTATTCAACAATTTGGTGAGAACTACTTCTAACAGAGTAAAGCATTAACCTGCCCAAGGACTCTGTGAGTAAGATGAGGACATTCAAAAAACACCCCTAAAGTGCAGAGTCTTCCCCATGAAAAGCTGGGTACAGGCTTAGAAACCATCAGGAGCCATTCTTTAAGTTATGAGGTGGTTTTATGGAAGTATTGGAATATATTCATTAAAGATGAGGGCTTCTCTAACTTTTCCAGCTTTATTCCTGTCCTCTGTAAATCTTTTCCTATTAAACACATAGCTTTCTGTCTTTACTTTTCTCCTTGTTATTCCTTCAGTATTGAACACAGAAGGAAAGTATAACAAGTCATTAAGCTAGTTATTAAGTTAAATTAGGAATAATGAGTAGCCTGTGTCACACATAAAAAGCCTTGGTGGGGGAAGGGATGTAAGTGAGCTTTATCCTTCAGGCAGCTCTGCCTTCATCTTTGTGCCTGATCTCTGGGCACAGAGCCTCTCAGTTACTGAGTGCTCTTCCCTGTCACAGGTACTGAGGAGGGCAAGTAGGGCTGTGGCGCAACTTGGGAAATTAAAACTGTGGTTTATGACGCAGTAATCAGGGAGCAAACTTTTTTTTTCCCCCCCTCAAGGAGAAGTAGAACATGAGTCAATACTTTTCAGAAGGCTGAAGCCTCACACAGGAGCTGCAACCCCATCTGAGCCCTGCACAGTGCAAAACTGCCTTCTGCCCCTCTGTCTTGCACACAGCAAGGCACAGAGAGCCCGAGCAGGATGCAACAGTGCCAGCAGTGTGCGGATCTCTCTGCGAGGGCCCCGAGTGGTTCTGCAGTAGGGAGATGTTGAGGGCACGCATGAGCCAGCTTTTCAGGTTCACCCGGCCCCACAGCTCCTCACAAACCTGCTGTATGGGTGAGGAACTGCAGCTCCTGAGATCGGGAGCTATTCTGGCGTTGGAAGCACGCCGGGATTGCAAATCAGTGTGTTTTCCAGGTGATGGCTGTCCAACTCTGCCCAAACCCTGGGCTGGGGGCAGCTCCTCTGCTGGGAGCAGCCCCTTACTGGGGATAGGGAAGAGGTGAAGCCACACGCCCGTACGGCTGCTGTTACGATCCCCCTCCTTAGCCCAGCGCCAGTGGCTGCACCACTGCTGGAACACACAGCGGAGCCTGGCACTGCCTCGGAGGTGGCTCCCCTGAGGACTTTGCAACTAGCTCATAAACTACTGCTGCTCATCCCCGCTGCTTGGCTTTGGGAGGGTCCCCGCATACCCCTGGCAGCAACTCCACGGGAGTGCCTGGCCGTGGGCTGCAGGAGGGCCACGTCAACTCCACGGCTGGTTTTTCCAGCCTGGTAAGGTGGCAGAACCAAACTGTGTCAACAAAATTTGGCTAATAAAGAGAAGCCGTCTCCCTCTGCAGGCGAATGTGAGATCACTCCATCTCGGAGAGGAAAGCCTAGAGGAGACAGTGATTTTGACTTACTCTAGCGTTCAGCGTCAGCGAGCAAAGCGCACCTCTGCGCCAGGAAATCCCTTCCCTTTGGCTGATGCAGGAGGCTGTGCGTGGCTCAGCCCCAGCCGATCTGCCCCGACAGGCTGGCTCTGCCCATAGACATCTCCCATGCACCTCTCTGACACTCTTGGAATCGAGGGCAATACTTTCCTCTGATGCTTCCACACTACAAATATTTCCCACAGAGGAAGGCAAGGAGCCCAAGCTCTGTGGGTGCCCAGTCTCAAGCAGTGGCCATTTGCCACTGAGAGCACTGTTGGAGCAGGCAAGTCCCCTCGTCCCCACCAGGACCTCCTTGGGCCTGTGTCACAGCAGATGGAGCTGCACAGCAGAGAATACCACCAATAACTACTCCTGTTACCAGGAGCAGGGAGCTATCAGACTGGTGCCAAGGTTCCAACACTGATTTATTTCAGGAGGGAGGTTTCCTTGGGGGGATGAGCTGTATTTCAGCCCTGGGGATTACCTGACTCACCAGCTATGTTTCAGTGGCTGGAGTATTCCAGGTCACTGGAGTTACAAGTCATCTTTAGTGATGCTGACTTCATGCTCCTGTGGTGTCAGCCCAAGGGGCAACACACAGGAAAGGATATTCCAAAATATAGCACTGCTCTCCCCAGCATCAATATGCACATTGCTATTCCTCATTCCTGGCAGAGAAAAGCCAGGTGCTAAGCTTGGCACAAGCTCCCAGGAATGTGCATAAGAAACAATGTGACACAAGCCACCAGTGGAACCCAACAGGAGCACTCCCACTGTCCCACCTAGGCAGTGGTGTTGGGCAGGGAGGGGAGATGCAAAGCAGCACCAGGCACGGTGGTGTCAGGGTCTCCCTTGTGAGTGGCGTATAGCAGAAGTCTGATTGGTCACCCTGCAGCAGCAACTCCTCAGGTGGTCTCTATCCTATCCTGGAAATGAAGTGAGAGAAATTTCACCTGCAAATAGGGCAAAACTTTTGGACAGTGACATGACGAATTTTTGGCAGGCTTTAGTGGATGCAATGATACTTTTGGGCTTGTAAATCAGATTTGATGCCTTTCAGAGAGGAGAGTCGACCATAAATTATAGGTCACATCCTAGGGGTGCGCGGGCGTATGTAAATGGGCTACTCCTTGTAAGGGTGTGGGAAGGACCAGCTGCTCTGCAAGGCTCAGGGAGCCCACTGTGATGGCAAGGTCAGTGGGGCAGCACCTCCCTGCCAGAGCCAGCCAAACTGCAGAATGGGGTAAGCTTGTGCAGAGCCCTGGCACTTATAGCAGCTTCTGCTCACCTGGAGACAAAAGGAAGCAAGTCCTGAAGGCAGTGCATGGAAAGCGGATGTCTTCCTGGGTACTTAGGCAACTCATGATCTCAAAAAGCAGAAAGGTCCTTCTCAAGCTGTGCTTTAGGAAGGGCTCCCCAAAGCCTTGCAAACACTAGGGAAACATTACACACCAGCTAGGAGCTGAGCACCATGGCTTTCAGGACAGCTGAGGGCAGCCAATCACTCCAAATAGCTGACGGATCTGTTAGGGTTCAGAAAGCTCCTCCTTCCTCTCTCAGCTTCTTTCTTCCCCCTTGCTCAGGAACTGCTGCTAAGATGCTTCTCCCTCTCCAGCTGAGCCTGTTTACTCCCAGCAGGAGCTCTCTACCTGATGCTATAAAAGACTCTGGATGGGATGCAGCCGGGGCCAGTTACTTTTCAGCTTCTTACACCTACCCTCTGTGTTGTCTATAGCAATAATGGTTGTGTAGCAATCTTCTTAAGGAATACTTTTGAGTTGCTACTCAATAAATTTGTGCTAGTGCTATGGTGGTGATGCTGTTGACTAACATAATCCCTGTCTCCTTAGAATTCAGTTATAAGTGTTTCTGTAAGGTAAGCTCTTCCAAGATCAAATCATGTGCTGATGCAAAACTCAGCTATTTTAATAAAGAGCTGTGCAGAGTTGAGTTTTCTTCTGTTATTGGCAATCCTGGAAAAATGGGGGGACCCTGCTTGATTGTGAAGAGATAAGTGTGCTCACAGTCATCAGAACCATTTATCAATTCAGTGGAAGTCGTTTTTATGAAATCCAAAATAACAAAGAAGGTTAGAGGAGTTGTTGAAAATAGAATGATAGTGTTCACAAGGGTAATGGCAGCCCCACATATCTAATGTCTGATCTTAGAAAATTATGTCAATAAACAGAAGCATAATATCCAAAGCATTCTTGAAAGCAACACAGATTACTCTGTGTATCTTGCTGGGGAAAAAAAAAAAAAGGAAAGAAAGAACATTACATGTTCTGCAAGTGGCAAACTCAGTGTTATAATGCCAACAGATTTCAACAGAGGCTTTGACTGGAGTTGAACTTCAGTGCCCTTCCTGCAAAGCTTTGGGTAAGGTGATCAGTTCAGACAGTGGTAATGCTGCATTTTGGGCTCTAGGCAGTGAAGTAATAATGGCTGTGCCCTGAATCTACCAATGATCTACATGGGATACTATTAAGGCCAGTCTTTTTAAAAGCTAAAATAACTGGGAAGGTGGGTTGAATGGTTAATTATCATTAAAACTAAATTGGTGAGAAGCCTAGGCCTTTGCAAGAACAGAACACAAAAAGTGGTAAAAGCTGATCTTAAAAATTAATTGCTTTTCTCCCTTCTCTCATGCACTTGACTTCTTGACCAGCAGAGTGAGAGATGATGCTAAAGACACGTTTTGGCAGGAGAGAAATGAACAAAGAGGTGAGTAACTACATTTGTAGTTGAATGCTTGAATTAGGATCAGGCCTAGAGGCACCTTGGAGGAAGTCTGGAATAATTAATTGTAAGCACATGGCTGGGGTGGGAAGTTACAAGTAGCACAGGGCTGGAGCAGGTGGGGAAGGGAGCCTTTCAAGCCATGCATGAGCCTGGGTCCTGTGCCCCTGCCTACAACTATAAAAAAACCCCCTCTGCCAGGGTCCAAGGTCTGTCTGAGGTGGCCCTCTGGGCCATGTTCTTGTTTCAGAAGAAACATATTTTCATAACACCACTACTTCCAGATCTGTGTGTGTTCCCACAGGCCCCAGCTTTGGATGCAAAACTGTCTTCTCATTCAGCCTTATTTCCCCTGAGTCAAATGGCCCATCCTTCCCCTGCCTGTAGTTCAGTTTAGGAAGTGGTGGGAAGCTGAAGAAACAGTTGCAGACCTTTTGGGCAGCACGGGGACACCTTTCACAGTTGTGTGTTTGAATTGTATCCCATTCACCTTTTGTCAGGACTGCCCAGTAGCAAATGCAGTGAGCAGATGCAGTGTAAGCAGAGGTTGGGTCTGATCAGGGAAGTTCCTTTACAGAAATCCTTTACCAAATGGGTTGAAAAAAACCTCCCAAATGTTGAACAAAGGCTTGAACACTGTCCTCCTTACAGGTCATACCTTGCCAACCAAAGAATCCTCTGACTGTGTCAGTTCAGAGCTGGGTAAAGGAGTGTGGGCTCTCATTAGCAGGACTTTCAAAGATGTTGTTTGGGGTTCTCCAAGGGGTTCTCCAAAAAGCTGCAAAAAAGAGGCAAGTAATTTGTGGCGGCAAGCAAAACTTTACTGGGGATCAAAACAGCCTCAAGACAGACTCAAGTAGAATAAATGCTGATTAGTTTAGTTAAAAGGCAGAGACAAGACTTTCTTCTGGGATTACAGGAATAGCATTTGAGTCCCAGTTCTGTAGCCAGGGGGGTTTTATAAAGCAAACTGATGAACTTCAGTTTTGTGCTCTCAGCTTTGCCTGGGATTGGCAAACAGACCTAGACTTAGCAGCCTTGATAGACTTCAACCAGAGGAAAGAGGTGGTGTTTTGTGTGTGTCTGGTGTTGGCGTAACTTCTACCAACACTGAGAGCAGATGACTCAAACGGGGTCTGGAGCAGGAGAATGACTAAATGGAGAGGGGCCAACATAGAGCCATTGGCAAAGTATGGCTGAGACTGACCCTGGGGCGATTCTGCTTGGCCTAGCAATGGAGAAAGTGCTTTCTGTCTTTGAGAATGCAGGGTGGAGAGCTCTTACACACCATCACCAATGTAGGCAACAGTTCACAATGGCAATTTCGTTAATGCGATAATGTTATTGTGCTATGGTTTATTTTGCTCTTGTTTAGGGCACTGGACCTGCTCTGGCTGAGAAATACTGAATGTTGGTTTGTACAAAGTCTCTCTTTAATCAAGAGTTCAGAAAACACAAATAGGTACATGCATGAATGCCTGTAGAGGTTCTCAACCTCAGCCTGAGTTTTGAGACCTCTGTGTTAAAGGCACAGCTGATCGGGTTGTTCAAAGGATACTTTTGATCTTAATCAGAAGTCCTTCAATTGGATTTTTGTACACGTGTTTGTTCAAGAACTTATTAGTCTCAGCACTAAATTTTTAACTGTGAAAACAGACACTGATGGATTAAACTGACAAATTTTCTCCTAATCTCATGTTCTCTGGATTCTGCACGTGTATTCAACCACTCTTTTCAGAACGAAGTTTGAAGACACAGCAATTCTAGCCAAAAGCCCAGCTGCTCACCTAAAGTGCTTGTCTTAATTGCTGTTTCAAAACCAGTGGGCCTACTTACAGGCTTTAGAGAACAAAAGGATTTGTAAATGGTACATGCTACCAACAAGAGAGGTCCTTAGAGGTGATTTTCATCATTGGTGTTTCATATGTGTTTAGAGCCATGATAGCCTTTTTTTGAAGGGTGATTGTAGATTATGACATCTTTGGTAAATAGCTCCTGATGTCACCATCATTTTGTTTAAGCCTTAGGATATTAGCTAACCCTTATGCAGTTTTCTCTTTGAAGATGTTTCACAGTGGTAAGAGCAACTAGGTCAGAGGGCAAAAAATAACTTGGAGCACTAGTAAGGACTCCAAGTAGTCCCCCCTCTGAGAGCTCTCATCTTTCAATTCAGTGGGTCTGCTTTGTTTTTTTCCTTTTTGAAAAACAGCCACTGAAAAACAGCAGACACATCCAGCGTGTTACCCAGAAGCCATCTTTTAAAGTATGTGTGTGTGCATGAAGGGACAATACTCTGTCTAGCTCTATGCAAAATTATTCTCAAATTACCAACTTGCTTGATCATCACACACATCCTTCAGAAGGACTATGCCCAAACACTGAAGGTCTGATACAGGTACGAGGGCTGCTGCTTATGGCGGTAGCTTGCCAGGGTACAAAGAAGAGGTGTTGTTGCTCAGCTGTGTCTCTTGATGACTGCTAGTCAAACATCAGGCAGGGAAATGCATGGAAGGACTATTACCTATAGTACTACGCAGAAGTTAAACTTTGAACTGTTTGTATCAGCCTGTTTGGGTGACTCTTGCAAGGCAGTGCAGCTGACTTGAGGCTGGAGAAGCAGAAGGCAGACAGATGGACTCCTTGAAAGAAGCAGGGGATCCTCTCTTCCCCTTGGGCCTGAGGTCCCTGCTTCCCCAAGGAAGGACAGCTAATAGCTCCAGAGAGTCAGGAAGGAGCACAGCAAACCTTCTGCCTGCTCTTGCTTTTGGGAATTCAAGGGCTCTGCTCAGCAGGTGGTGTCTCCCTGCACTTTTGTCATTTTTGCTCCCCTCTAATGGCTGAAGATCAGAGGGCCCCTTTTCTGGAGATCATGGTGTCACAGCTTGTGGTGACTGGTGCCAGAGGGTGCTCCAGGCAGGCTCATGATTAGCCAGCACTGAGTCAGGATGGGGTTTCTCACAGCTCCCATTGCTGAGTTTTATCCCTGTTTTCTGTTACATCTCCAAAGTAATGCACCTGTATCGTGGTTGCTGGGAGAAGGGGTTACAGCTAAACTTGGAAAAGAGCGCAATGAAGGCAAATCAGTAAATCTGCACAGGTCTCAGTCTTCACTGAGTCAGTGTGTCTTCCTGCTTACATTCCCGATGGAAGCTCTCTGCCTCTGACAGCTATTCCTCTCCTTGAAGCAAGTTGTGTCCACTGCCCGGG
This sequence comes from Cephalopterus ornatus, assembly GCA_013396775.1. NCBI lineage: Eukaryota > Metazoa > Chordata > Aves > Passeriformes > Cotingidae > Cephalopterus > Cephalopterus ornatus. Next base: position 985,763 of record VZRE01013487.1, on the reverse strand, counting down.
TTTTACCCAAACTAGCAAATCTTCTATGAAGCCTCAATCTATACAAAAATGTGTGTGGTCATGTGCTCACAGCTTTGGCTTTTGAACAGCTATGCTATTTATTGGGTTGCATTACTTGCTGTTGCCCTTTTTTAAAAAAAAGCTCTTCACTTGAAGTGCCAGAAAATTTAAATAATATCTCATTTGGATCAGCTAGGAATTATCATAGAATGGTTTGAGTTGGAAGGGACCTTTAAAGATCATTCAATCTCAACCCCCCTGAAACGAGCAGGTACATTTTCAATTAAATCAAGTTGCTCAGAGCCCTGTTCAACTTTGAATGTTTTCAGGGACTGTCTCTCTGGGCAATCTCTTTCACTGTTTCACCACTTACGTGGGCATAAACTTTGTATTACCTGAATGTAAGCCTAACAGCCCAGGGTAAATCCTCCAGCACCTTCCGTCAAACTCTTGCTGCAATGTGTTAAACACAGGCTCCTTTCCAAAGAAAGTTTGTTTCCTTATCCTTACCATGTCTTCCCACCTATTAAACCTACTTAAGCCAACCTGCAGCATGTGTAGTAAAATCATGCCTTACCTGCTATGCCACCTCTGTTGGTGTCAAAAAGGTTAAAAGGTATTTTGATGAAAAATGTGAAGATTGTTCTTCGTTTTTGTAGTGTGGTCAATGTGGTAAAGAAGCTGCCCCTGGAATGGCCCATGTATGAAATCATATGCTCTGCAGTCAAGAGGGACATATGAATCAGGGCATGATCCTAAGCTTTGATGAAAGCTTGCAGTGCTTGTGCAAGGAGATCCTTCAATGACTTTCTCTGCTCCGATGTGTAAATCACAAGTAACAATCACAGGCAGTGCAACAAGCTGATTTGGAGGTGGTTATGTGCCATCTTAGCCTGCTCAGCCTTGCCTCCTGTGCAGAAAACTGTCTGTCCTCTGCACTGGTGGGGATGGCAGCAAAGCTCAGACCAGCAAGGGCCTTTTGAGTGAGGCTGACCTGTGCACACTCACTCTTTTTCTGCAGAGTCTGTCAGGGGTCTCATATTTAAGGCCAGCCTGAACTGGCATATCCTACCTGGAATTAAAATAATTTTTTAAAAAAATCAACCACTCTGCATCCTCTTTTCCCTGTCCCCACCTGCGTGGAGCAGGTAGGTGGTTGGTGGCAGTACAGTGACAGAGACAGCTAGCCAACCAGCAGTGTGTGGTGGCCACACTGCTCCTGTCCCCCCCAGTGATCATGTTTTGCTCCATCCTAGTCAGTGTAGCTGCTCTCTTGACTCCTGCCATGTATCCACTGTGTTTAAGTCCTTCTACAATCTGCTCTGGTATAGTCTTTTTTTGTGACACGTGCTATGGAAGTGGTTGATCTGCGAGGCCAGATAACTGTAAAAGCTTCTTGTCCTTTACCTATCCTAAAGCTTTTGGATTTGTTGATTTGTGACATTCTTAGGAAAATGATTACCTACTCTATAGAAACCATTTCCTGCATTTTGGATCCTACCAGGATTTGGCATGCTGTTACTCATCCTGAATGGTACCTGGAGTCTTTCACAAACAGCTACATGCTCTTCAGTCTTGATGGAACGCAAACATGCTATCTACCACTAAGTCAGTTTGTTGTTTACTGTCCTGTTATAGGAAATTTATTGTAACACTTGCAGTCTGAAATGTGATATTTGTGCAAAAATCAATTATCTTGTAATCTCAACCCCAGGGCAAATGAAATTGTAGGTGATGCTCAGTCACCATATCAGAAACTAGTCCCCCCTCTTCATGCATTGGTGAAAAAGTGAGTCTTTACCAGAAAACTGAAACTCTTGTTGCAAATAGCAATTTGAGTTTCACATGAGCATTAAATTTATTTAGGGCTACCTAAAAGAAGAACTATTTCTGGAATGCTGTAGAAGTAGCCTAGTGGGAAACCCGCTCTCCAGAAGCATCCACAACCTTCTTCCACGGCCCTCAGGAAATTGTCCTTCTTCTCTGAGGTCCTACCTAGCCATCGTGGCCTCTGAATAAAGTCATGGAGGCTTCTGCTCCATAGTTTCTGTCTCCTCCCCACTCATGTGGAGGACAGGAGAATGTAGTGCTCCTCTCCCACTAATTCAAGATTGCGGCCCTGATGTGCCAGCTGTCTGTGAAGTGTTGCTGGGGCTCTGCTTCCTCACCTGCAGGATCTGAGCTCTGTGCAACTCACTATAATGTGTGAAAATAAGCTCATTTGTTTATTTAAAAGTCACTATGAGTCTGTGTTGCATCCTGAGTCCAACAGTGGTTCTAGCACAGTGCCTGTGTCTGGACACTGGACTTGGCAGCTCTCTGCATGCTAGCCCATCCAGATCTGCTGGGAGTGCAGACAGGTGTATTTGACATTGTGGAGGCAAGAAGATAATCAGAATTTCATAACTCTATCTGGATTGCTCAGGTAATCTTTCAGTCCGTGAGAAAGCCCTGCCTTACTAAGCAAGACATGGATCTTGGAGGATGCCGAGAGCCACATCCTTTCTGTCTGCATCTGTTCTTTACATGTGTTGTTCTTGTTCCCTTCTGCTAAAGATGCACTTGGGGAGGGCTCTCCACCAGCTGCCTGCTCAGGTGGTGCCAAACAGCTGAAGTCATGAGCTCCTCCTGTAATTGAACAAGCCACCACCTCAGAGACGGGTGGACAGACCTGCTCTAGGAGAGGCAGTGTTCTTGTTCATGTGGCATGAAGCAGTTTCAAAATGAAAACTTTAACTACTGACAAAGGATTAGGCTAGGAATAAGAAATTAAGTCAGTATCAGCACCTTTTCTACTCAGCTAATCCAGCTTACCCTCCCAAGAGAGTGACCTCTTGTGATATGCTGTCTTACATAAAGGAGACCTTGTATAACAATTGCTAAAGCGTAGGTCAAACAAGCAGGTATTTTGTACTTGTTGTGCCTCAAGCAGCTGACCACTGTACTCCATCTGAGAACAGTAAATCCACAGACAATATGCCGGCAAAGGAGTCAGCAACAGTGAAACCGTTGTCCAGAGCATGGAGAGGGGTAAATTTATAAGGTCCCCAACATGGCTTTGCTGCTGAATAATGAGTCTGACTGTCAACTTGTATGCATTAGAAGCTAGTGCAAAAAGTACCCTGCTTGTGTGGCTGCACCTAGTCTTTTGGTGTGTAGAAGCCCTTGCAGCAGATGAAAGTTGTCTTCAGCATGTACCTGAGTATTCTGCTTGGTGATGCTACTGCCCAAAGAAGGTGATGAAAGATGAAAGACTAGTGACCTGGGATGGAGACTGTACAGTCCTTGAGCTGCAGTCCTCTGGAAGGGGCAGGACCTCCTGGGAGGTGGAAATACTAACGTGAGAGCTGTGCAAGGCACAGTAGGAGCTCATGCTACATACAGGATGTTCTCCCTGTGCACGGTATGGGGAAAACACTGCTGTTGACATGTACAAGCTGACCTTTCTACAGAAACTCGCAAGTGCTCTACAAAATAGGGGGTGTAAGTCACAGATGGTGCAAAAATCACCAAGGGATCTTAATTCCTATATGTCAAATACTTCCTCATTTTTTCACACTAGCGCACTGTCAAATGCAGAGCAAATTGTAGATGCCCTATTCCTGGAAACGTTTGAGGCCAGGCTGGATGGAGCTTTGAGCAACCTTGGTTTAGTGGAAGATGTCCCTGCTCACAATGGCGGGGTTGGAACTAAATGGTCTTTAAGGTCTCTTCCAACCCAAACCATTCTATGATTCTATGAAATGTCTCATCGAGGGAAATGTTCACCTTCTGTGAAGAGTCAGTAGTTAAGTAGATGACTTGTGTACAAGTGCATCAATGACTGCACGAGGCAAAAGTCTCCCCAAGTCTGGGAGCTTTGTAGGGTGCTGCTGTTGCACTTGTATGCACTACACATGATACTCAGGTGAAATACCAAGTTGAGTGAAGCGACCGGAGGGTGCAATGAGATATGCTGTGTTCAGGGGATTTTGACTATATTGAATCATTTTCAGCTGCAGGAACCTAACTAAGTAGGAGATTACCTAGAGCTCATTTAATCTGCAGCAGCAGTGGCCAGACGCTGCAGTCTATGGTGAAGCGGGCACAACAGCTAACCGCAGTCAGGGTAAGGGTATTTCTGCCTGTTGTTGGTGACAGTGTTGTCATTACCCTGCCCATCTGCTGAGGGGCGAGCTGGGATGGCTGGGGCAGGTACCCAGTGAGCGGGAGGGCCCCCTCCCAGCCCGACAGGGAGACCGGAGACTCGCGCTCCTTGCCCAGCACAGGGAGTGGGAGCCTCCGGTGTTCCCGTCGAGCCGGGAGGTCCCCAGTCCCGCCCCCCGCCCCCGGTGCGATGTTGGGGCGGAGCGTATTCCCGGGACTATATGCACGGGCGCGGGGTCGAGGAGTGGCTGATTTTGGGTTGCGGCCCAGGATGCTGGATATGGAGCCGAACGTTGACCCGTCGGAGCTGCAGCCGCTGGGAGAGTATGACTTCGAGAAGAACTTCAATCCGCTGGCAGTCAGGAAATGGATGATGGAGAATCGGTGAGAGGAGAGGAGGTTGCAGCTCCCGTGCACCCCGGGCCCCGGGTAGCCCCATCGAGCCCTGCTGTTTCTAGCAGAACAGGTGTAGGGGTCCTCAGTTCCGAGGAGGAGGAGGTTGGGGGGCCCTGGTTGCACACCTGGGGCTGTTGAGGAAGGGCTGCAGCAGTGCATGGGGCAGAGCAAAAAGTGGTCCAGGTGGTGCTGCAGCCTGTAGGGAGGTGGTGATGTGTCAAGAGGGCAAAGAGCAGCCACGGATGGCTTCTGCAGCCCTTGCACTGGCAAATAGGGTACTCAGCCCTGACATGCTTCCGGAAAGCCTTGGAAAGGAGTGGGACATAACACAAGACACTTGAGGCTCTAGCTTGCTGGTGTAACTGGCTTTTTTAGACATCCTGCAGAGGCATCCTCTGCCTATAGAGTCTCATGTGTAAATGGATAAAATGCATTGATGTATTTGCTTGGGATCCTGCTCATAGGCTACCAGAACCTGTCTCATCCCATCAAGGTTTTGTGGAAATCTCCATGATGTAGCAGTTCACTTTCTTTTCTGCAGTCCCCATAGTTTTTCCTTGCTAGCTCTACTTGCTGTCAGGGCAGGTTTTCTTCCAAGCCTAACCTTAACACATGAATGGGAGATCTTTTGTTTCTAGGTGAGAGCATTTCACTGGGGCTACAGAAGTCTGGCTGAAAACAGGTCAGTCTTTTCCTGACGGTTCCCTCTCCTCTACTTGCAGACACAAGTTTTTAATTTTTGCTGCTATTTATTTGATCCTGATCTTTGGAATCCAGCATTTCATGAAGGAACGAAGAGCCTACCACCTGCGGACACCACTGACCCTGTGGTCCTTCAGTCTGACCTTGTTCAGGTAAGAGCCTTTACTAAAACTGGAGTCAGCTGTAGACCTTCCCTAAGGACTGGATTGACGGAAAGTTCTGGGTATCCATTATGTCAATAAGGAAATAAACTATTTTTTCCCCATGAAGGCCCTTTCCAACTAGGGGAAGTGACCTGCTCATACTAGTAATTTGTTTCTCACCAGAAACATTCCAGCAAGTGGAATGAGTTGCAAAGGAACCGCTGGAGACTGTGCTTGAAAATCATTAGTGGGTAGATATGAATGTGAAGCCTGCAAAAGCAGAGGTCCTCCCTTATTCAAAGGATGCCTACCAATTACAAGTTTGATTTGAGGTCTATTACTCTTTAAAATTGTTTTTACCTCCTGCCCCCTCCAATCTTGTTGTGTAGGAAGTGGGGGAAATTCCACTATGCTCACAGAAGCACAGAAGATTAATGTAAAATGTATGTTTTCAAACTGTCCAGTCTTACAGTACTGGTTTCCTGCAATGGCTGTGACACTCTTTCAGCCCATGCTCTGTAATTATAAACAAGCAGATGTCAGTTTTCCCAAATTCCCTTTATCTCCACATGTCTTTCTGTATGTTTGGTGAGACAGAGAGAAATTAGACTACTGCCTCTATTTCCAGTTGGCTTTGATCAAGTCAAAGGGACACCAGTTATGCTCTGTTAGGGCTGGGCATGGCAGTGGTCTGTAAAATCAAAAGTTGTGTGAGAGGGGAGGTCAAGGGATGACTGTTCATGGTCTGTTCAGAGATAAGCTCCTGCAGATGAAACGTACAGGTTGATCACAAAGAAAAAGTGGTATTTCTTCTCATAAGATGTAGGATCTGCCTGCCACAGGAGACTGTAAATGCTCCCTGGGCATGTCCTGTGGGCCCATGTCAAGAGGTGGGACATCAGGACAATTGTCCCCCTCTTCTGATCAGTGTGGCAGCTTTTGCTCAAGTGCCTCTTCAAGCAGTGGAAGCAGAGAGTGTAACAAGGGAGCACTCTTTGATGCTCAGACCTTGGCTGTTGCCACTCTGCAGGAGCTGCATGGTGGCACCAGGCAAACTGAAGGTCTGTGTTGGTGGCTCACAACCTACTTACTCCTTGTGTCTTGCTGCTTTTCGGGTGGGACCAGCAGCCTTTCACTGCTCTGTCTTGCAGGAATATCCTGGCTAAAAGATATTGGGCAAGACTGTACCTAGCAAACAGAGAGCTAAAACCTTCTGGGAAGTAAAAGAAGACAACAGTTTGTTTCGATGTCCCTGAGACCACCCTGGGCATCGAGATGAAGTTAGCTGATTATCATTGGGTGCAGAGATATAAGAGGCTCTGGTGGGCCCTGGGCACAGTGTTCAGCTCTTCTCTGGTTTTCTTGCAGTGTTATTGCAGCCTGGCGTGTCTGGAAGCAAATGGCCTTCCTCCTTCTTACCAAGGGATTTAAGCAATCAGTGTGCAGTCAATCTTTCTACATTCACCCTGTATCCAAACTTTGGATCTGTTTATTTGCATTGAGCAAAGTCGTGGAACTGGGTGAGTCTGAAACTTCCCCTTATCCTGTGTGTTTGTAACTGTTACTTGGTTATTTAGCCTTGCATGTCTCACTTGTTTTCTTGCTCCCTCAGATGCTATACTTGCTCTCCACGGGGTTGCAGCCTGATGTTATTACTGTAGTTTGATCCCCAGGCCAGTGCCTGGACTAGGCAATTCTGCCCTGGAATGATTGCAGTGAGGGGGCAGCAGGCAGGCAGGCAGGCAGGGAAGGGCTGGGCTGGGCTTCCCACCCCGTTTCTGTCCAGAGAAGTAAAGAAGAGCTGGTCTGAAGTGCAATATAGGTAGAGCTGGGTAAGCAAGCCCGGGACAAGGGACTCTTGTACTACAAACATGCCAGCAGGTAGGGTGCCTAAATGATCTTTTTCAATACAGTATTTCAATGCAAACCTAGGTTTTGATGGGATCCAGGCGCATAATGGCTTCAGTATTGAAGCTTGCTTGTTCTGCCTTATGTGAAAACTTGTGCAACTGCTGTGCTTTCACCTAACTAACAATGCACCTCTCTCCTAACTCAAGGTGACACTGTGTTCATTGTTCTCCGGAAAAAGAAGCTCATCTTTCTCCACTGGTACCACCATTTAACCGCAGCAGTTATGGGCTGGTATAGCTATAATGATATGGTGGCTGGTGTTGGTTGGGTTACAGTCTTGAACCTCAGTGTCCATGCTATCACATACGGCTACTACACTGTGACAGCAATGGGCATCCGGATACCCAGCTCCATCGCCCTAATAGTCACCACTTCACAAATGGTGCAGATGATGGGATTTTTAATAATGAACATCTTTATCTTCTTCTGGAGGGATGATAAGGTCTGCCGCTTCACCTGGCCACTGTTTCTCTCTACATCCTGGATATATACCACTTTACTGGTACTCTTTGGCAACTTCTTCTTCAAAACTTATCTGAGTCGCACACGGAAATCAAAGGGGGAATAAAACCAGGGACAGAAGAAGAGACTGGGGTGGAGGTGGGGAGAGAGGGGAAGGGGAAACTTTTCACTTCTGTCTGGATCTCAGGTGCCTGATGGGATGGGTGTGATGAGCATTAGGAAGAGGTCACTGTGGATAACAGCCTTCAGATTAGCTTGTCCATTGGCCTTTGGTGTGTCTTCCTTGCAGTGGGGGACATGCCAGAGTGAGGTGCAAGTTGTTGCAGGCTGGTAACAGGAGAAGGGGGAAGTAGCTGGGGGCTGGAGACCTTGGAGCTGTGGTTCTGCTTTTTCCTTTTTGCATCACTTGGGTTTGCCTTGTGCCTCTCCTCCTTCCCAGGGACTGATAGGATCCTGCATGTCCCAAGACTCTCCTTGGAAAAAAAGTAGGGAAAGTCCTCTCAAAACAGCACTACCCTCTCCATGGTCTTCAGTTCTGGGGGAGAGCAGGAGAACAGAGCCCAAACCTACTGCTACTTTGTATGTGGGGCAGCCCCAATAGCTTACTGGTGGGAACAGCACTGAAATGGAAAATCCCTGCTGTTTTGTAAAGTTGCATTGGGAGGGGCTCTGCCCAGGCTCTCCCTTCTCCTCTGTGGCATGAGGAACTGCATCCCATGAACTTTAATGGCTGTTGTCTGTGGTGTGCCTTTTGTACAATATTAGACAGTCTATTTAACTTGACTAGCTACTGCCTCAGACTCTAGGAGCTGAGCAGGGTCCAGCTCTGCCCTGCAGACTGTACCAGGCATTGCCAGTGGTCCCAGCCCAGGGCCAGCCCTGTGGGCTGGAGGCAGAAGGGTCTCAGAATCAGGTCCTCTCAAAGAAAGACTTCTGCCACTGTGTGATGTGTTAAAATGACTAATAAATGCTGTCATATGGATTGATTAATTGATTTTTTTGGATGCCTTTTTTGTACTTGACCTTTGTACAGAACTGTGAGAGAAGCGTGGCTTTCCTATTTCAATACTGTGTCTTTCTGAGGGTTAGCAAGGTGTCTGACAGACTTGATCCCACTGTGCTTACCCCTTCTGTAGCCATCAACAGCTGGTCCTGCTTCTCGAGCCCCTTTGCTCACCACCAGGGAGCTAGAAATGAGAGATGATAAAATTCAGGCTGTTGTTTTTCCATCTGAACTGAGAATGTGGCTGTTCACAGTCACTGTGCTTCATAAAGTCAAGATGAGCCTCAGAGCCTGAGTCTGGCCAGGAGCACCCCAGTGTCCAAGCCTCTGGTTGTGTGCTGGCTCCTACGCGGTGAATGGGATTTGGCTTTTTGAGGCAGTGGGCTAGAAGGCTACCACAGGGCTATGGGCTGTACTTTTCATCCCCAGGAGATGGCATCAGCCTGTGCCCTGCCCAGCCTTCCCTGAGAAGGGCTCCTACTCTAGACTTCCCAGCATGGTGGGTAGTAGTGTAACAGCACCTTCCACAACTTTGGTAAATGCAGAAGCAGTCAGCTGAGGTGTTTGGGGAATAGGAATAAACTGACTTTCACATTTGGAAGCTCTCTTTAGAGAGGGGATGGTGAACATATAGGAGTAACGGGGTGATCTCTCTCCTGCATGATGCTATTTAGGGCGCTTTCTGTGACAAGCGTGGTGCTGCTGAGGCAACTGCCAGCTCTCTCCCTACATGTGCCTACGGCTGCCCCAGCAGTGCTCCCTCAGCTGTGTTGGGCATCTGCAAAAACACACAGAATCATAGAATCATCAAGATTGGAAGAGACCTTTAAGATCATCAAGTCCAGCCTTCAACTCAGCACTACCACTGTAACCCCTAAAACACTAAACCACATCACCCAGTGCCAGATCCAGAAATCTCTTAAACACCTCCAGGGATGGTGACTCCACCACCTGCCTGGGCAATCTATTCTGCTGCCTGAGCACGCTAACAGTGAAAAAAATTTTCTAGTATCTAATCTGAATTTCCTCTGTCTCAGCTTTAGGCTGTTTTCTCTAATCCTTTCACTGCAGGCACAGTAGAAGAAACCAGTCACAACATCACTACAACCTCCTTTTGGGTAGTTGTAGAGAGTGATACAGTCCTCCCCTGGTCTTCCTCCTCTCAAGACTAAACAAACCCAGCTCCCTCAGCCATTCATCATAAGACATGTTTTCTAGTCCTTTCACGTGCCTTGTTGCCCTTTGCTGGATATGCTCCAGCAGCTCAATGTCCTTTTCAGAGTGAGGGCCCAGAACTGAATGTAGTACTCGAGGTGTCGCCCCACCAGGGCTGAGTACAGGGCGATGATCACTTCCCTAGTCCTGCTGATGACACTATTCTTGATACAGGCCAGTATGCCATTGGCCTTCGTGGCCACATGGGCCCACTGCTGGCTCATATTGAGCCAGCTGTCAACCAGCACCCCCAAGTCCCTTTCTGCCAAACAGCTCTCAAGCTGCTCACCCCACAGCCTGTAGTGCTGTATGGGGTTGCTGTGACCCAAGTGCAGGACCTGGCACTTGGCCCTATGGAACCTTATGCAGTTGTTCTTAGCCCATTGATCTAGTTTGAGTTTTTCTGTAGAGCCTTCCTACCTTCTAGCAGGTCATCCAACTTAGTGTCATCTGCAGATTTACTGAGGGTACACTCCATCCCCATGTCCAGATCATGTTAAACAGGACCAGCCCCAAAACTGAGCCCTGAGGATCACCACTAGCAACTGTCCACCAACTGGATTTAGCTCCATTTACCACAACTCTCTGGGCCCGGCCAGATACATAACATTGAAGAAGTGGTGTTTCCACAGTTACTGCTTTTTCTGCCTAAAATGTCTGACATGTTTTTGGTGCTTCAGAAGTGATGCTCTGTGGGATAAGTGAGCTATCCAATTACTCTTGCTCTGATGGTGTTGCCCTACTCAACAGTGTAGAGCAGGGTGCTGGAGGCAGGGCTCTGCATCTCCAGAAGGCTTCACCTCTGGAAGAGCTCTTTGTAGGTCCATCTTTGCATGCTGTTTGGGTAGGAAGTATCTTTCATGGGGCAGGAATCAACCCACCAGAAGGAGGTTTTGCTGAGGGTGTCTTGTAGAGACCCTCTCTCCCCCTCCAAGAGGCACTGCAACAACTCTTCAGATGGCCACATCCATCCACACAGAATGTGAGGGTACCCCTTTTCCAATGCTTCCTTGCCCCACCTGCCCTACACCCTCCCCAGGGAATGCACACCATCAGCAAGCCCAGCATTAGCCCCTTCGCTCTGCTGTTCTCTCTGGCTAAACAAGAGATAGCAATAAATTTCCCAGACCTAGGAAGGGGAAGACTTTTATTTCTCCTGTGTTTTATATTGCTGCTGCGATTTGGCAAGTTGTCTGAAGTGCTGAGCTGTGGGTGAGAGTAAAGTGGTGGTGCTTGCTGGGGCTTGGGGAGCTAATAGCAGCACTCTCCTTTCCCAGGTCAGTGCTGTTTCCCTGATGCTCTCTGGAAATGACTCCTCCTGGTACTCTGTGAAGAAAAGTCCTTCTTATGTTCGCTGGTGAGCTGAAACAGACAGCGGGCATGCTTTGGAGGGGATGTATCTTGAGGATTTGTCTATTTTTGATGGGTTTTTTGGGGGGCTTGTTCGTTTGCTTTACTTTGAGAGCATGAAGAGCAGTCGGTTGCCTCTCATGCAGGAGTCACTGCTCAGGGGGAGCCGTGGTCCCCACTGAAGGCGTCTTTGAGGACCCTTGCACAGCTGGAGCAGCTTGGCTTAGGGGCAGCCGAAGGGATGTACGGAGGCTGTGGGATGCAGGGGAGCAGCCCTGCAGCTCTGGCACGGGCCGGGCAGAGGACGTGCTGCAGGGAGGAAGGTTTCCCGGGGGCGGGAGTAGACGGGGCCCCAGGTTGCGAGAGCCGATGAAGCAGGGCTAGGGAGTCGGCGGGGAGCAAGGGGGGCGATTTTTTCCGGAGGCTTTATCCGTCCTCCGGCGCGGGGCAGGAGCGCGGCGCCCACCGGCACCCGCTGCCCTCCGCTAGGTGACACCTGCCGCTAGATGACACCTGCCGCTAGGTGACACCCGCCGCCCGCGCTGCCCGGCGGCAACGGGGTCCGAAACGGCGATTAAGACAGAAATTAGAACCACCTCTTACAGCTGTGGGTCTGCCTGAGCCCAGTTCTTAACACATGCATCAGGGGCTCGGATGTTCGCATCCACCCCGCAGTTTGGGGCTCTACTGACAGCAGGCACCAAGCGAGGGGAGTCAGAAACCATCTCCGTTGTAGGAACTAGAGAATACTAAACAGGGTCTGTGCTGCCCTGCTTTTCGGCGGAGGGGGAGCACTGACGGCAGCCACTGAGGACACCCAGCTGTTCGGTGCACTTCGCCTTAGCCTTCAGACTCGGACAGCTACGGGGAAACGAAGAGCACAAGCCATGTCGGTGCTGGGGGCTAAAGCCTGTCCTTGAATAAGTGCAAGGAAGAGAGTATTTAGATAAACAGGAGTTTTTCAGACCGTCTGAGTGTGGTGAACTTCACACAAAGCAATCCCAGAATTAGTTACTGTTATCTATGAGAATTCTTGAGGGACACTGAAGCTTGGAAAGACTGTAAAATGTAAGCTTTGTACCCCCTCTTCAAAATGGGGACTAGGACCAAAAGCCAGGGACTGCTGATCATTAAATCCCAGCCCTATCACCACCTAAAAAATGCTAGAACAAATAATCTCACTATTTGTAAGCAGTGGAGATGAATGGGAAGTATATGGACCCATGAAAAACAGAATCTTATCAAAATAATCTAAATTTCCTTTATGACAGGGCAATGACATGGTGAAGAAGAGCCCTTGCTGCCATCTAGATGAGATGTTGGGTAGGTACAAAACCCATTGCATAATTATAACCAGAGAGTTATCCACAGTTCACTGTTGAAAAGGAAGGGGTCTGTTGAGTGAAATTCAGGGACATCTGTTCCAGGACTGGTTTTGCTCAGCATTTCCATTAATGACCTGGATGATGGAGGAGCATGTGCACTTGCTAAGTCTGCAGATTGGGAAGTATCCAGTGACAAAGTTATCTGCCTAACAGGTCTTTAGAATAAGCAGGACCCCGCTAAAAATGGCCTGCTTTGTTTGCAGTGCTAAGAAGATAGAGCTGTAAAGGTACTGGGGACTTGTGTGAGAGAGAGAGGTCCTGGAGGAGATCTGTAGAACACATGTAGTAAACCTGCTGTGCTTGTCCTCGACCAGAGAGCATGATGTCCGTGTCCTGGCCCCATGGGGAGGGAGCTGAATGTGGAAGGCTGTACTGGCCCAGCTGCATCAGGAAGGCAGGTGGCATTTGGAAAACAGGGGACCTCTCCCAGAGCTCTCTGCTGCCAACTTGCTTACTTAATTATTTGCTTCTGGCCATCTCCATTTTCTGCATATTTTAAGGTTTTCCTGCTGTTGTGTCAGTCATTAGGTCATTGTACAAAATGCTCTCAGCTCAGAGCTGGTGTGTGGTTTGTCACCTGGTCTGGATCCTACACACTGGATACCTTTCACTACAGAGACAAACCTCCATACAGCATTGGGAAGAAGAAACCTGAGCCAACTAGGCCAGCCTGCAGAGCCACTGGCCACACACACTGGCATGTACCAGTTACCTCGTGCAGGTACTGACTGAGTTTGTCCTGTTTAGAAATCAGAGTGGTCTGGAGTAATGTTAATTGAAATGACTGCATAGAAAACCTCAGGCTGAAAAATCATTACCTAAACTAAGTCTTGACTTTTCCCCACTGGCTCCCAAAGGAGATAGTGAGAAGCATGTGCTGGAGTTGCCCTTCTGCTCTGCATAGTTGGGCATATCTTTCATTCACTGAATCCTGCAACAGTCAGCAGCAGCCAGCCTTGTACAGCCCCACACCACCCCAACCAAACCTCATCTTCTCTGTGAGACAAGTAGAGGATCTTCACAAGCATGGAGAACCACCAAAACTGCAGCAAAACTGCTCAAGGCAAAGCACATCCCTGATGAAAAGGGAAGGAGGAGCTCAAGCTGCTTTTGGCTTCAGATGCAGGGAAGAGAAAAGAGCATTTTCTTTCCTTCCATAGACACACCACCCAAGGGAAAGGGAAGATGGATCTCCCTTCAAATTCTTTTCCATACAAAGCTGCATCTTTATGAAAGATGCTTATTCCAACTTTGCTATGTTCCCAGCTGTGGTTGAGTCCATCACAGGGTGGAGAGGCAGGGTGTATGGAAAAGGAGGAGGGGAAGGATGGGAGTGTAAAGAGCTCAGCTCCTCATCAAGGCAGTAGAATAGGATTGTGGCACCATCTGGCTTGGGTTATCAGGGAGAGGAGTTGGACTCAGCTACGCATCAGGCTCAGTGGAGGAGAGGATATTAGAGAGAAGCCCAGGCTCTTCTTTCTTCCCTTAGGTGGAAGAGCTGTGTCAGAGAAGGGAGTTAAGCACAATAGCACCAAGGTGAGGTGTATTTTTGGTGGAAAGGCTGCTGGATGGCAGTTCTAGCACAGAAAGGAAATTAATCACTGAAGGTACCTCAGCAGCACTGGTGCTCAGCAGCAAGGTAGGATCCAGAAAGGTCTTGTCTGGGATCGACTATGTGGTGTATGTGTTTACACTTGATCTTTGAATGCATGTTGCAGGTAGGGTTGTGCTTCCACTGGTGGCTGTTTCAGCAGGATAACTTGGCTCCCTCATTTTGGGTTAGCTCAGAGCAAAAAATAATTTGCTACAGTGATAGTGGGCTGACAATTGCTTTCAGCATGTGCTCACCAATACCTTCAGTAGTAACTGCTCCCTGTGGAATAGGCTTTAGCAAAGACTGAGCAGTTTATATGCTTTGCTTGTGAGAGAGCACTTACTGTGTCCCAGTGAGGATCCATTCTTAACAAAGAACTTGCTTTCTCTCTGCATGCTAACATTGCAGAAACAAGGTTTATGCCAGATTTGCCTGTCCTGTTCTTCCAGGTAGGAGAGTTTGTTGGAAAGAGATGTTGGGGTTGTTTTTTTTCTTTCTTAAGAGAAGAGTGAAATATTGGGGTTGTTCTTTCCCCTTGGAGCTTGTGCCTGATGAAGGGAAAGGTGTTTGTACTGAATAGGGATGTCCTGCTCCCCTGCTGCATGTGGGGCTTCCTGAGGCACTTGGAGAGATCTGTTGCATCCCACTGCATTGGCTGAAGCAGCAGGTTCCCCAGGTGCATGTGTATCTTGGGAGGGCAACCTCTGTTTTACAGCTTTCCCAACAGAAACTGAGCAGGGCAGGTTGCTGCTGCTGGCCTCTCCCCTGTGGACCACTGCTCAGAGCAGGAGTGCCTGGGGGGATTCCCCTGCCCTGGGCTGTGGGGGCACAAAGGCACTGGCCCCATCCTGCACAGTGAGGAAGCCTGAGCCAGGAGAGGCTCAATCTTCCTGCTGCAGTGGGTGCATGCAGACAGGGAGCAGGGAGGGGACTTGTGTTCCTCTTCATACTTTATCTGTGGGCCTTTGTTTTTCTGAGGAGCCGGGTGTTTGATTTCTAAGTGAGGAACAGAGATGGCTCAGCCCCTGTTCCAGCTTGGGTTGTCTCACGCTAGTGCTCACTCTTGCCTGGGCTGCTGGCACTTGATTTCAAAATCTTCAGATGCAGGTTTGTGCTCTCAATAACCAGACAAGCAGAAGCTTAAAGGAATTGTGCCAACTTTTACTTTATTATCTTTTTTTGGAAATGGGATTTGGAGAAGGGAAGGGAAGGAGATGTGCAAGAAGGAGCTGATGGTTGCAAAGAGGGATATTTTGGATGTACACTGGCAACAATGTTTGTGTCTGACTGGAAATGACTGAAGCAGTAAAGCATGACAGGCAGGACATTGCCTCAGTGGATGTGCTTCCTTTACAGAGTTTTTGGTTTTAAGGTCTACTTTGTAGGTTATTTCACATACAAAACAAAAAAGCATATTTTAACGTCTATATATGTATTTGTATATACATAAGATATATATACAGACACATATTTTATATTCCTACAACCCCCAGCTCCTAAAGACTTGAAGTCTGAAGGGCCATGTGTATATATGCATTATAAAGAGGGATGCCAATCAACTAAGACAAGGCTTCCTTACTGGCTTCATTATCCTTATGATAAATAAATGGGCAAGATATCTTTAACTGAAGTCTTGCACATGTGCAGAGAAAATGGGTCAGCCAAGCACCACATGGCACCACCCACGTTGTCCTGTCTCTGGCTATTCCCTGCAGGGGTGAAGTGTGGCTGCCCATGCTGTTTCAGGGATTTGAGGGGCTCACCCCTGTGGGGTTTGGAAGGGCAGATTGGAACATACTTGGTTCTACTGCCCATGGGTCAGGCAGCCTGCATGTTGGGGCTCCTATTTCTCCATTAGGGCTTCCAGTAGACTATTTTGGTTTCTTTATGGAGGAGGAGGAGTTTTGGTAGGCATGAAGGGAAGGGATTTTGAAGGGGAAAGACAGTCAAAATTCACCATACGATAGACAAATCTTCATAAAGGTTCGTCTGCCTGCTCACTTTCTCTCTCTCCCTCTCCCTCTTACGCTCTCACGTTCACTCTCATTCTCTGCAGGACGTACGCTGTTGTAGGGCTAAAGGTCTCCTTTTGTCAGGCTAAGGTCAAGTCCCTGTTTGGCAGAGGGCAGCCCTTCATACGGGCCTGTCCACGGCGTATTGGCAAGGGCTCAGGTTGGAAGCTGCCGTCTGCACTGCCGGGTAGGTGAAGTTGGCGTGCTGCTTGGCCTTCAGCCGCAGGCTGGCCAGGCTGGAGTTGCATGTGTCCCTGTACATGTAGGGGCTGGTTGTTGAGGCGTAAGGACAGGCACTGGATGAGACAGCAGAGTTGAGGCTTGGGCTGTTCAGGTTGTTGATGTTTCCCAGGTTGTTGAGGCTAGAGGCTGGTACTCCGGTCACTGCAGAAGGGACCATGGATGAAGGCATGGTCATTGAGGTGATGGAGCTGGGTGGGGAGAACATGGGCTGGGAGGAGAGGGGACTGACGTTCATGGAATTGAAGAATGGAAAGCTCTTGGCTGAGAGTGGACTGGTGGCGAGCCCCTTGGTGGCCCAGTTGTTGTAGGAATAGCTGGAATACACATCATCATAAGGCTGCATCAGTCCATTGAACTGGGCTCCGAAGCTGTTCTTGCACAGTTCAGCCTGTTGGTTCCTCTCTCGTTTCCTCCATTTAGCTCTACGGTTTTTGAACCAGACCTGTAAGAGATAGAGAAGGAGGACATGGGAATCGCTCTGGGCTGTCCTTGGAAGGAGCCTTGCCCTGGTTTCTTTGCCCAGCAAACCCAGAGCAAAGGGCTGGGCATGCTCCCAGGGAGCTGGGAGGCTGAGCATCAGGAAAGTTTCAGCAAGATGTCTGGGCTGCAGGGTCATCTCCCAGCAAGAATCACCACCTAGATCAAATTCCAACCACTGCCATTTCACAACACACAGAATAACCCACCTCACTCGATAAACAGATGCCTTTTATATGGGGAAAAGAGAGGAAAATACTTCTTGTATTTCCAAGTGACCAAAGCCAGGAGGTGGGGTTGGGGTGGTGTGACTTGGAGCAAAGTATTTGGGGGATGCTTCTTGAGGGTTGCTGAATGGAGGAAATAACCTCTCTTGTTTTTACTTTAGTTCAGGACCAGCTTGGGGTGGGGTGTTATAAGTCTGTCTTCTAACAGAAAAATCTGTTAGTGTTGGAGAGGCTCAAACAATATAACTTCCTAGAGCATGGAAGCTGCTGGAAGGCTATTCATGGTGCTGCCAACTCATATTTCTAGTAGCAGGGAGAAGCTCTCATTCCAGCTGGAGCAATGCCACACCATGCCTGTGATTGGACAGTGGTTTGTGAACACCAGAGAGTGCCCTCCAGCAAGGCTAGGTCTGGCAAATGATGGCACTGCAAGGAAGGGGTCTGCTAGGTTGAGGTGGTGTTCTGTGGGGCAGAGCCTGGGCTTTGTATCTCCCTATGTAATTGCAAGGTGGCCTTGGGTGGGGAAATCACCACCAGCATGGGGTGATATGTGTGTGGCTCGGTGTGTCAAATCTCAAGTGTAGAGTTTGGTAACGTGTTTCCAGGATGGAAATTTTCTAGTGCTCCCAGTTCCTTCCTTGGTCTGGGGACAGCTCTGTCCTTGTATCACAGCAGGCTTCTTCCCCACAAACTCAGGCCCCGGTAGGTGGAAGAGCTGCAGTCCTACCCGGACTCGTGCCTCTGTCAAGTTGGTCCAGACTGCAATCTCCTCCCTGGTGCTCATGTCTGGGTAACGGTTTCTCTGGAAAGTGGCTTCCAGCTCTTGGAGCTGCTGGCTGGTGAAGTGTGTCCTCTGCCTCCGCTGCTTCTTCTTGAGCGAGCCGTCTTCAGGGTTGGAGTCGTCCGTCTGATTTTGCTGCGACTTCTCAGTGTCTGTGTGAGAAACAAAGAGATGGGACAGATCCCCTGAGTTATCTTGAAGGCTTAGATACAGTTGAGGAGCCTATCCTTGGAGCAATCAGTGCATGCTCAGTGAGGTCCCCCTCCACTTCAGCCACCATTTGTGGTCCCATCTCCCTCCCTTGTCCTTGTGAGCAGGCATCCACCCTGCACCAAAAACAATGGCCCCTTGATGCAGCACAGCTTGGCCTCATTTAATTGCCATAATAGATATTATTTCCCAAGTGACTGGATTTAGATCTTCCAAACTTCCAGTCTCTGGTTTTCATCTGTTGCAGTTCACATGGGTGATAGTGGCAGAACTCACCCAGATTAGCAGGTTCTTACTCTGCTTAAAACTCTCTGCGTAAGGTGCCCTTTAGAAAAAATGAGAGAAATTGACACTTACAGCATAGCAAAAGATTCAATAATATTGCTGTGAACAAGTGATGGGAAAAGGCAAATTGCCAATGATAGCAAGTTGAGGCTGTTCAATTAACTAAACCTGAGAAACACAAATTTTCACCCTTCCTCCCTTCTCGCTCCTCTACCTTCTTACTTAGGTGCACATATTTTGATTTTTAAAAAGTAGGAAAATGCCTCTCTTAGACCTTACCACGAAGTATTCCAGCATCTCTTTTTCTTCCTGCCTCTGCCCTTTTCCTCGTTCAGAAGCATTCCTCTCCTAGAAGCAATGTCTTTCATTTTGTTGCCCCTTAAATGAACATCTCAAATCTTTCCAGTGTTCACACTGGAAATCTGACCGAAACATACAGCTCAGCTTCCTCCTGGGCATTGAGCCCATGTCTCAATGCTGAGTTTCGGGCTGCCGTGGCTGGAGGTGGGCAGCCAGGTGCTTCCCTGTGCCACAGCCCCTTCTGGTGCTGTTGGTACTCTGCAAACAGGGGCAGAATGAAAAAAGAAGTATCTTCCCTGTAGCTGTCCTCCACAGAGAAGAGAACCAAGAGCTCAAATGGGACATTTTCTTTTTATGATGGAAGAAAGCTATAGCTTGTGTTTAATTCTGCTGAGAATCATGACAAGTCACCATAGGAGAAAATTATTCCAGTGAAAATAAATAATTTCTGATGTTCAACTCCTCCTACCTCTAATCTAGAAGCCAGGTGAAGTATTTCCAACTGAAAATCAGGTCTTCATCAGGAGGAGAGGTGTCCTTTTACAGTGGGAAATAGCTGAACTAAATAGAAAATATTGCAAATAAGCTCCCAAACTGTTCCACTTGGAAGAAAAACCTTCAAAAAAATCCTGACATCATGCTGCTGAAATTCAGATTTTTGTTTAGTTGTGGTTTTTGGAGTGGAAAGCTTAAAAGGATTCAAAGTCCAAAAAAATCTGAGCATAAAGGTGTCTGGTACAGCCCCTTGAAAAACAGAGAGGCAAGAAAACAGTACTGTGGAATACAGTTGAGAGGAGAAAAAGGGTTCCTCAAGTCAGATGGATATGCTCTGGAAAATAGGCTCCATCTTTTAGCTTTTATGGGGCATAAGGGTGTGGCTTAAAAGCATCTAAGCCCCTACAGAGAAAGGACTTTGGTGCAGGGCAGTGCTGTGCCAGCAGCAGGTGCTTTAATGGAGCCTGGCCCTTGAAGATGCTCCTGTCTCAGGAATGTGGTGCCACTACCCCATTCCTATGACAGCCTGTTAATTCAGAAATCTCTTCCTGCTGTTCCTGCAAGTACCCTCCTTGTACTTGCCTTTCTCCAAAGGGAGCAATGCTGGAGTCACAGGAACATTTGCAGAAGGGGTGCTCGCTCTCAGCAGAGGAAGGCCTGAGTGTGGTCAGAGATGTGCTTCTGTGGGTACGTCTTGCACCGACTGAAGCAATGTGGGTTCCCTACAGGCTCCTCACCACCCACTTCTCCTTCTGTGGCACATCTAATGCTATCCACCAGCAGGATTGTGAATGCAAGGAGACCGAGATGGCCATTGTTCACAGCAGCAGGATGTAAGCAGGATGTAAGCTGGGTCTTCCATGGCAGTAAGGTGCCATGTCCTGTTCCCAGTGCCAGGACCAGCTTGTGTTCCCATCCAGGGTGTATCTGTACAAGAACTTTCCCAATGCACTCTTGAAACAGACAAAGCCATAAGAACTGAAAAGTGGAATGAAAGAGCTGCTGTGGTCTTGTGGTACTCTTCTCGTTTCCATAAGCATTTTTGTGTGACGATCCCATGTTCAGCAGGACTCTTGGAAGCATGCTCTTTAAGTGAATTTTTTGGTAGTGGTTCTTGCCAAGGATATAAATCTGACTTCTCTAGCTGAATGCTCTAAACCAGTATTGGAAGAGCGAGATTCTTGCATTATTCATCTCCAAAACGTTAAAAGAGGAGTGATGCCACCACATCTGAGCTAGTTATTAGGAATGGGTCAGTACAGAGGAACTGACAATATCTAGTTTGTTTGTTCATCTGCTGAGCCTGGGTTAATTAGGAGCCTGATGCATACAGGGGATACGTTCTCACCAGAGTCCCTGACAAATGTCCATTTCCAAAGGGTCTGCTGTGAAGCAGAAAGCTGTGCCCTAATCAGGAGCTCCTGCTCAGAACTGCCCTTCTTCACGCAGGAAGAAACTATACTGAGAGGGAAGGAGAATGGAGTGAAGTACCACTGGCTTATGAGCTGCGTCTGGGTGGAAAAGATCACCAAGTATCTAGCTTTGGTATTCATCTTCTCAATACCTTCTGGTGTAGAACTTTTCATAAATCTTGTTAAGTCTAAGGAGAAGTAGGAATCCCGACTTTGAGCCTGGAAAAATTTCTGCAGTTACAAGTTCATCCTGTCCTCTTTGTTTCCATACCTGCTACCTGTGGCTCTTTCTGAGCATTGCTTATAGGGAGTGTCATCTTTTCTGCTTCCTCTCCATGCAAGGAAGAAGTGCTCTCTGTAAATGGGGCTGAGATTTGACATTGCAGTGGTGACCAGCAACGTGGCAATAAAGGGAAAAAACAGAGCCCACACAAAGGATGTGGGTGCCCTGAATCCATGCTGAAGAGCACAATATGGGGGAATGTGGGGCAGTTTTTTACCTGCCTCACTCCTCATCCTTGCTCTCCTCCTACCTGTCCTGCCTGATGAAACCAACAGAAGGGGGTGTTGCAAACCATGCCATACTATCGGAGAACACTTGAGATCCCTGAGAGCTGAGCTCAGACAAGCAAGGTTTGTGTTCGCTTCCTCAGGATCTCTTACTCTGTGGATGAATGAAACAGGGCCAAAGAGAAGTAGGGAGGCTGCTCTCTTGAGGAGAGTCAAGAAGTGCCAGAAATGCAGCCCTGCCCTGTCCCGGGCAGCCCTCGGTAGCCAGCTCTGTTCTGCCTGACACTGCTGATGCGTGGCTGCCATCAGCCTTTGGTGCAAAGGCACAAGCTGCCAGCCTCAGCATGCAGGTAGAGCTGACACTCACCTCCCAGAACCATTTTATTTCTAGACCATTTAAGACAGTGGGGAGTGAAGTAGCCAGGCATCCAGCATTTATTGTCATCCCAGAATAGGTTGTGGAATATATCTCGTGCACGTTCGCCCACTCAATGAAACTACTGTGGTCATAGCTGGAATTAGCTGCTCATGCCTAATGGAAAAAAAAGTCAGCACCTAAATTGGCAGTTCTGTGGCATGCCGGGGTGGGCTTGATTGGGAAGGCCACTTGAATGGAGACACTGCCATGCATCCAAAGCAGCTGACAAGGAGCCACTGAGCTTGGGGATGTGCCCAACTAATGTTACAAGTGCAGCGGGATATTTGGCGGGTGGATTCTCTGACCATAGTTATCTCACCGTAATTCCCTTCATAATACTTACTCTGAGGAATGTTAATCTGCATCATTACACTTATTAGCTTTTGCACACGGGTGAGCCTGGAGGCTTTACATGAAGAGCAGCAGGCTGTCCCCAGCCTTCACCTCCCCTCATGCTGGTACTGGCAGGAACAGCTTTGCATTGTCCTGACACATCCAGAGTAACAAGGGATGGAGCAGTAACCAGACAGATGCAAAATCCAGGGGAAGCCATAGCATTTAGGAGCTGATTTCTGAACAGGTGTGAATGGTGATGTTTCTTATTCAGAGCCTGATAAAGAATGCAGTAGACTTGGGGTTTGTTCAGCCTTTGGGAATGGTCAGAGGCACCTCCTGGGGAGAGCAACAGCCTGCTGCAGAGCCTTGCACCAAGGCACAGGTGAGCAGGCTTTTTCAGTTAAAGCAGGAGCTTTAAAGACAGTGCTTCCCTTCCTTCTTATTGCCGGAACCTGGGAAGTTCAGCCCATGGTTTACCTTTAGCATTGAAAGTTTAAACCTGAACGATTAAAACAGAGTTTAAAAAAAAAAAGGGCAGTTTAAAATTAGGTGTAGCCTTCTGTGCCTTGGATAAGATTTTCTATGTTGTGGGGAGAGCCCTACTGCTCTGGGGACCCTGTTCAGGCAAATACAATTAAATCTTGTTTGGGCTGTGACCTGGCTTGCCCGGCTCCTGCCTGCCATGGGCTGTGCCCTCTGTGAGCAGTCACTACCTGCAGCCAGGGCCAGGCAACCCCATGGCTGGGATGGTGCTCTTGCCCTCCCGATGGCTGTCATTGCCATATGCACCCCTATGCCTTCTCCCTACTTGCTGGGACAGCCATGCTGCTATGGCAGTGTGCTGGCTCCTGGTGCAACAGGAAGCTCAGAGTATCCCTGGGAGCCTCGCAGCTGGCTCCTGCAAGCCACTGGTGACCCAGATCAACCCAAAATGAGAGGTCAGAGTCTTTCTTGCATCTTGAGCCTTGCACTCACCACTGTGGTCCTGCCCTTTGCAGCTGTGTTCGTGTTGAGGAGTTCCAGAGTCCGAGAGAGACAAGGCTGGGCTGCGAGCCTCTGCGTCTGCCAGAAGGTTGAAATCCATGGGGCAGGGATGGGTGGTGGAGGAGGAGGAATCTGGAAAACAGCAGTCACAGGGTAATCAGGGAGATGAATCTGTGTGTGTGACCTCTCCCCACACCCTCCAGCAGGGACTTGCCAACCCTTGAGGAAAGGTCTAGGAAAAGCAAAGGATCCCTGTGTGATCCTTGGACCTCTTTGAGTTTCCTAGCTGGAAAATGGACATACCTGGCTTTCTGCTGAGCTTCTCTATAAATCAAAGATCATCTAGTGACACTTCTATTTGCAGCCTTCAGAGAAAGAGCCTCCAATTTATAGGTGACATTCAGACTGAAATAGCAACGCCGGGAGCATGCTGTGTAATGGAGATCTGAGGAAGTGGTTCTGGGCCAGCCAAGGGCTGTTAGCACCTTCCTCAGTCATCCCACCTCTCCCATCCTCCCTGCCCTCTTTCTCTCTTGCTTCTCCACAAGCCGGTCAAGCCCAATTAAAGCTGTCCAGAGAGCACTACATGGACACATCCCAAAAGAAAAGCCCTCCTGTGCCTGGCACTGATAGAAAGGCACACCTGCCTGCACAGCCACTGCTACAAGCAGGGACCCAGGCAGTGTAAGTGGACTCCTTTGGGGTACATAAGGACCTCTGGAACCTGAATTAACACGGGAATCACATTACATGCCCTTGGGTGCCTGGGAACTAGTGATCCTGGCTGCAGAAGCAGTTCACTTCCAACCTTAGGTCATCCTGACTGAAGGCTCCCCATGTCTCCTCAAGTGACTGTTCTGTACTGATGAGGCATCTCCCCTAGATGAAAGCATTCCAGCTGGGAAGCTGGCAGTGCTGCTCCACACAACTGCAGGAATCACTGTGACTCCTCTGCCACCTCTTTTCTCACCTCTCTGCCTAAAGATCAATTATTCTCATGATTATTCTCTCATTTGCTTCCTTGGGGCCCCTCCACCCTCCACCTGTGTTGCCCAGAGGAGCTTGGCTGAGAGCACCACTGTGTTCTGGACCACACCGGATGCTCATGAAGAGGCAGGTGTGAAGCAGTAAGTGCTCCAAGTCTGGCCACATCCCCATGGAAAGGTGAGCTGGCCCTGTGCTAGCCTTTATTTTGAGTTTGGGATCATAACCTTGCCAAGTGCAGGATGTTGCATTGTCACCAGTGCACGGTTTATGAAGGCTGGATCACTTGGAGGGGACCACAGCAGCTTCTGAAACTTCGGCCACCTCCAGCTGATACCTCGCCTTCCCAGCTAGGGATCCTCTCCCTTTAAAACATAACAGCAGCCAATGCACTGTGCCAGCATCTGGGACCCCTGGGTTTAGGGAGGTTTGGACCAGGTGTTTGGGACTTCCAAACTCCAGGTGGAGGTCAGTTGTGAAGACTGGATTCTAGGTGGTGAAGGATTGCCCAGCCCCTCAAATCCATGCGGGTCAGGGAGGGAGCGTGCTGAAGGCAGTCTGGACTGTGCTAGTGTTTAGACATGTAAACAAGAGATTAATCACATAGCTGTTGCACCTCCTTTGGAGATGGATGACACTGACTAAGAATGTATTTTCAGAGCTGTCTAAACCCTCCTGTCAATTTGCACAAGGCTGCCGCCAGGGCCCTTGGCAGGGCTGATCCCCATACCTGCAGCATGCTTCCCAGGCTGCCGTGAGAGGCCAGGGAGCCATTTCTAATGGTTATCCGGCTGACTTCTGCAATTGATCTCACTCAAAACCCCTAGCAGTTTTCCTTGCCCTCCCCTACACTTGATCTCCATTCGCAGCCTTTCCCAGGTACTGGAGGATCTGTCTCAACAACGAACTCAGTTACTGCTCTCTGGAAGCAGCATCTAATGAAGGTCCCTGGTGCTGTTTCCCAGACCTTTGCCTTGCTATGGGCTTCTCCTCTCCTGTGGGAGAGAAGTGGCAGAACTCCATCTTTGCCAGGCGGCTGGTTTCCATTTCCACCTCGTGGCGAGCCTGACCTTTGATGTCTGCCGGCTGTGTTAAGCTTCTGGCAGCAGCAGGGCACAGCCCTGTTGCTTTTTGCCATGTGTACGAATACGAAGTGATGTGACAGGGGCTGTGTTTTCTTTAATACCTTTGCATGGAGTAAGGGGAGTCCATCTGCTGCTGATACTGCCATGGCTTTTAGCATTACTCTCAGAATTATGCAGAAACGCACAGTGAATTAATTCCATGGATTAAGTCTTGATTAAGATGTGTGTCACTTTGCTGTCTCAGAATTTATTAAGAGCCCTTCTTGAGGCTGCGGCAGATGGAATTTCTGCCCAATGTTTGTAGATGATAATTTCCCCTCTTCTACAGCCATTTGCATATGATTGCATCTGTCAAGCACAATTTCCTCTCTTCTAAGGCTTGACTCTGTACTGGACCAGATTTAAGGAGGAATTCAGATTCCTGTCTTGCTGTAACTCAAGGACAGTGTCCTTCTGTGCAGGGTCCTGTATGCTCTTTTTTGCACATCTTGCATTGCTTTCATCTGTGCAAACCAGAGTGAAGATAGAAAAAACAGGGGATGGTATCTTACAGCTGGTTCCAAAGGTATAAAGGACAATACGAGGCAGAGGGCTCAGGAGAACCAAGTCCTGCTATTGAAAATTCATGCCGCATTCTTGACTGCACCAGTGCAGTGGCTGCAAGGTTGATCCAAGCTGGTGGACACGACATAGCATGCTTGGCCTGCCTCAGAGATACAGTGGGCATCTAGATTAAAACTGGTATTAAAGTATTGAAGATGAAACTGGGACTTGTAGCTGAGCATAAGTTTGCTTTCTGAACTGAATTTAAAACCAGGAGGATTTCAAAGAGAAGATGTTGTATGTATATTTGTAATTGCATAACCTATAGCATGGGCCATCAGGGAATGCCTTCTCAGTTCGCTGTGAGGAGGTCATGGAGAAGCAAAAGCAAAGGGAGGGGGTGATCTGCTCACCATGATTATAGAAGCAGGAAAAGTCTGCGATGGGGACAGCACGTGAGCTCTGTACCAATGTATTTACCCAAAGGCAACCTCATGCTACTGACACAAAAGGCTGCAAGTATTATTCTAGATTATACAGCCCTTTTGGATTCAAATAAACGAGGTTTCTTCCACATTGGCTAGATCTAACTCTAGGCAGAGACATTAAGAAAGTCTATGCTAAGCCTTTGTGGCATTTCTTCTAAGTTGTTTGCCTGCTCTCAAGGAGTTACTGAAATTGGCACCTCAAAAACATCTTTAGATAAAATAAAACTTATCATCTCCATTTGAATCTTCATCTCACTTTCTTTTAACATAAAAGAACAATTTCTTTTGGGACAGCTCCTGTACTAGCACCATGCAGCCAGGCTTGCTCAGAGGTTTCAGTTTTGTAAAACTAGCCACGGCTCCTAGCTTGCTCCAGCACCTTTAACTCTTTCCACTGATGTATATTACTGCTCCTGAGATAAAGGTTCCCAAACCCGTAACAAACACACCTCTTCTTCCAGTCACTGCCTGTGTGCATCCTCTCCTTGGCGCCCATGTGAAGGTGCTGAGGCCACCTGTGCAAGACCCTCCAGCCAGACAGGGAGTTGCCTTCCCTGCTCCACAAGCATGGTGGAGGGCAGGAGAGCAGTTCTGGCTTGATGCTTTTTCTCCTTTCAAATTCTCCTCCTTTCTATTTCTGCATCAGTTCCTGGCTGCCCAATCGAGGGCTATTGGGGCAGGAGAAGGAGGACACTCCTAGATGAGGAGGGCAACCTTGTTTAACCAAAAAGAGAAACAAGGGTCCCTGTGACCCCTCTACTGGTTCTCAGTAACGTGCTGCTCCATCTCCTGGGAGCAAAGAAGCCTTTGCTTGTTTGTTTGGGGTTTTTTTTGAGGGGGCAGGAAGGAAACATAATGGCTAACTTCAAGCCAGGTAAGGCTAATTATAGGAGTGGCTTTTGTGATATGGATGTTGCCTGTTGAGAGCAGCCTTCAGACTGACAAGCATGTACTGCTTGACACTCTACACTACCATTGGGGAGCAGGCTACCTGCTGAGTCTGCTTCAGCAGGGTAATCTGGAAGGGAAAAGCTGTCTCTTGCATTGGCTTCCCATGGGTATGCAGGGGTGCTTCAGCAGGGACCTGATGCTTCAGATCCCTAGGCAGCAGCACAAGGACCGCTGGTGACTCAAGGGTAGGAGGGAAGCCCTAAGCTGGCCTATCTCCAGCAGATCAGCCCAGCCCTGTGGACCTGTGAGCTTCCTCCTGCTGCCTCTACCTCTGGACAGGGCCACAGTAGCCGAATCCTCTGGAATCACTGATCTCCACAAAGAGTTCAGGGTTACCCCTCAGGCTGAAAGGCACTCTGCAATCAGTTGGAGGCAAGTGTCCTTTCTTTCTTCCATTGCCTGAGGTGAAGGTGTGATGTTACACTAGATTCTTGGGGTCAGAGCTGTCTCTTCCTGCTCCATCAATCGCAGAAGTCAAACTGCTGGGAGGAATCTGCAATTCCTGATGGAGTGTTGCTGATTGCTTCACTCTTCTCATGCTCACATTCCCTGTGTGCTGGCTTACTTTTAGCAGAGACAAATGTTTAGGACCCTATTTAACTGCACATTTTCAGGAAGATGATCTCCCTCTGTAATGTGGACCCCATGAGGGGCTGAGCTAAGGTGAAACAGCCCATGCCTCTTCCTCTGCCCCTTGTCAAAGAGGAAGTGGCTGAGGCTGCGCCTGTTCCCTCCTGGAAGAGCATTTTGTTCTCTGGATACATGCGCTTGTTCAGGGGATGGTGCCATCAGAGTGCCTGCAGGCTGGGATTTCAAGTGTCACACCTGCACAGCACATGAATTGCTCAGCAACCCGAGAGTCTCTCTGTCAGCCAACACAAGTGCTGCCTGCAAGGGGCTCTTTCCCTGCTGCTAGAAAGCAAAAAGTATGGGATGTGAGATGAGAGTTAATCTTTGTTTCCTCAAGACTATAGAAATACAACTATGGGAAGACCAGGGTGACCCACTGCTAAACATCTCAGTGTAGCTTTAAGTCTCTAATCTTAATGGAATTGCAGCAGGAACCAAGAGTGACCATTAATCACTGGAAGATAAACAGCAGCAGCCAACTGGTGACCCAGAGCACAGGGCCATTATGAGACAGGAGAGCCAAGCTGCCTGCTTCCAAAAACATCGGGCTGTGCGCAGCCCCAGGCTGGCTGAGCAGTGCTTTCGGGTGCACGCTCAGAAGTGGATCACTGACCTCCAGCAAGGGCTGAGTCACAGGTTATAATAAACTTTATTTCTCAATTTAGTCCTTGCAGCTGGGCACTAACCCCTGAGCTCTGGCACTAGGTGATTTCACAGTGGTGTGTGCTGCTTTGAAGCCTGGAACATGATTTGGGGAGTTTATTCCTCCCATCAGTAGGAACTGCCAAAGCTCCCTGAGGCACTTAGTACCTCTGCTATCAGAACAAGTTGCCTGGCACTGCCCCACACACGGTGTGGGCTGCAGAGCACTGCCAGCAGTGCATGGTGCCATGCAAACTGCAGCAGCCCTGGGCCCTTGCTGCCAGGCTTCCTGGCCACAGCTGGCAGCACAGGCTGGCTCTCTGACAAGGGGGGTTCAGATTGTTTCTCATTGCATGCATGGCTCTATGGAGAAGTTTCCAATAACGTGAGGTGGGGAGGTAAGGTGCTGCAGCTGGCTTGGTTTATGATGTAGGTAAAACTACTTGACTGTTCTGGGACTCTATCCGTCATCGCAGAAATCAGGTTAATGAGCATATCTGAGCTGGTGGAGGTAATGCAGCAAAATTCCTTTAAGTGCTTTCAGATCCTCAGATAAGAGGTGTTAGGGAAATGCCCAGCCTTGCTGGACACTGCCTAATGCATTTCCCCAGGGCTGGCGGCAGCCTGCAACGTGAGAGCAAGCTATTCACTTCCTTCACTTTGACAGGAACCTCCAGCTGCAGAGGAGAGTGATGGCTGAAACTTCTGCTCTGGGTAGCAGAGAGTTAATAGATTGCCTGTATTCTGGAGGATTATCACAATGGAAATGTCCCAAGGATTGACAGCTCCATACCCATGTCCACAGCAAAAAAAGCCCACAATGGAATGTGTCCTGTTCGCTTATTTGATGGGCCACACTGTGCTCCTGTGCCGTGGAAGTGCCCTGATGTCACCATGCCCTGTACATGGCGCATCACTCTCCCTAGTGGGTGTGTCTGTGGCCCCCAGACTGGTGCAGACCCTGCCAAGCTGAAGCATTAGGTTCTGCAGAGACAGGGCAACGTGCTTGGGCTTGGCTTAAAGCAAGTTACTTGCATTAGTATCTGTGGACCTCGGTGCTGCCCTTAGCCTACCTAGATAGTTTCCGAAATAAATTTGGAAATTAAAAACTTGGAAATTAATTTCTATTCCTAGCACAGAAGAAAAAGTCCTGCCGTACTTTCTGCAAAGTTGTTTTTTCCCCTAAACTAAACATTCATACTTCTTGCATTCTTGTAAGCACTGTGCAGCAGGTCTTGCTGTGTCCAGCTGGATTTTCAATGTCCCTTGGACGCTCTGCCTCAGTGGGGCTTTTTGGCACCTCAGTTCTCTAAACCAGGACTGGGATTTTCTTTCTGACAGACTGTGCAGCTATATTAATAAAGCTATGCTTTGTTACAGCTTATTTTGTTTGTTAGGCATCTAGAACAAAATAAATCAGCAAGGACTCAGTTTACCCAAACAAATTTCAGTCGCACAAAGTTGCTGGCACGGTGTGGCTCCACAGTGCAGGAGTGCTGGGAGTGAGGGCACGGTCTGCAATTATGGGGGAAGAAAAGTCCTTCAGGGAAATTAATCCCTTTGTTTTAGGGAAGGGAGAAAAGAGACTGATTTCAGTAAGAAATTCTGCCTGTGAAAATCTTGCAAGCCAAAAAAAGGACGTACTAAAGCATTGGCCTGGCCTGAACACGCCGACCCTGCTTGTCCCTGCCTGCCCTTGCCCACTCCCACAGCCCGATCAAGCTGGCTCCAAAGCAACTCGTACCACCACTGAGGGATCTGCCTGTGTCTGCATACGAGAAATAGCTGCATAGCCACAGCAGACAAGGGACTCTTGCAGAGCCAGGAGCAAGATGAGACAGTTGCAAGCCAGGATCCTGGGCAGGGATGAGAGGTGCAGGCAGCCTGCCTGCAGCTCAGAGCTGGACACGCGCTGCTCATGCAGCAGCAAAGGCCACCAGGGCCTGGCATCAGCAGATCGGTATGTGTTGCTGTATTTATTTGGGCGATTGCATGAATTTGACTAATTATTCTGGCAGTCAAAGGAAACTGGCCTGATTCCTGTGGAGGCTGTGCTTGCAGAAGCTGGGCAGAGTCTGTGGCTGTAAAGTTGGCCCATTTTAGGGAGGCCCCGATAGCAAGATCAAGGACTGGAGCTCTGTGACTCCAGCTGCTGTCAGGAGATTTGTATGCAGATGGAGGGGGCAGTGGATGACTCAGATTTTATCGAAGATGTAAATGATTCTCACAATTAGTAAACACGCTTAAGAAAGCCCCTAATCAAGCAGGTGATGCAGGGGGTTGAAGGTCAGGAAGGATCCCCTGCCATCGGCATGTCACACCCTTATGGCTGTCTGACCTCGGTGCTCTATAGAACTGCCAGTGTCCGCCATCCATCAGCATTTCTGCTGGAAATCATTTCTGGAGAAGTTCGACTTGATCATAAACATTTGTTCTATGACAAAACTTGGCAAAATCCGCATCTAGAAAGAAGCTTTTTTTTGGAGGGGTGGTGCTAGATTGTTATTTTAAGACAACCTGTCAAAGCCCAGAAGGTTGCAGAGCTGCAAAGGGAAAAGGGGTGACTGCCAGGAGTGCCGTGATGTCCCCACCAGCCACCATGGCCAAAGAGCAGCTCCGTTGTTAAGGCAATAAGAGACCAGAAACGTTCTGGCTTTCTCCAAGGGATGTGTTGTCTCACAGTGCAAACCCACAGCGCGGGAGGGAGCCGATGTCTGCTGTGTCTGACTGTAAAGTTTCCTGATGATTTGTCTTTTTTTTTTTTTCCCCCAAGCAATTTATATTTAAATTTTTTTAAAGCTCTCTGGCAGGAAGACCCTTGCAGGACGAAGGCCGCTGTGAATAAAACAAGCGGATGATCTCAGCCCGCAGTATCCCTCCTCCCCTCTTCCTTGCGATACTGCAGCTGGTAGGGCTGGGGCGGGAGGCGAGTGGCTTCGAGAGGGATGCTGAAGCTTGCTCCCCCACACACTTCGTCTTTATGGACCTTGCAACATGCCCCGAAGGTCAGCCTGTTTACCCAGAAACTGTTTGAAGGGGCCGAGGAAGGCGATTAGCAAACACTGTCGGGGCCGATCCTGCAGCGCTTTGTGCGGGGCCTGATCTAACAGGATCGGGCCCGCGGATCGCCCGGTTTTCCTGCCGTGCACCCGCAGCGACCAGTGACATCGTGGGCATCGGGAGGGCAGAGGAGGAAGGGTGGGTGGGCAAGCAGGGGGAGCTGGCAGACCCTCTCCCGCAACCTCTTTCCCAGGTCCCCATACGGGCTCGTGGCAAAAAGTCCCATGTCCCTAAATCCAGGGGCACAACAGACATTGTAAGCAGCAAAAGCAAGATGTTTGATTTTGGGGATCCTGAAATACAGTGTGTTGCCTAAGGACAGTGTACAAAGTCTGCTTCTCTTTTTTTTCTCTTTTT
>VZRE01013487.1:834526-941408 GCA_013396775.1 Cephalopterus ornatus | reverse complement strand
CGGTGCCCACGGGGCGGTGGCGGACGGGCTGCCCCGGCCACGACTGCCGCGGAGTGCGGGTGTCAGGGAGGAGCGGAGTCAGGGCTCCGGGCTGGGCCGGAGGGAGGTGCCCGGGGTGCGCTGCACCTGCACAGGCTCGGCTCACCCTGCGCCCAGCGGGCTTGGTGCTTAAAATTGGTGGAAATGGCCTTTCCCCTGCATATGGTCAGAACCTTTGTCTGGTGCGGGGGAAAGCTCAGAGCTCACTTAGCGTGAGTTACGGCTTCAGCTGGTGGC
Source organism: Cephalopterus ornatus (assembly GCA_013396775.1). Lineage (NCBI taxonomy): Eukaryota > Metazoa > Chordata > Aves > Passeriformes > Cotingidae > Cephalopterus > Cephalopterus ornatus. The sequence continues at coordinate 941,132 of VZRE01013487.1, read as the reverse complement.
ATGTTTCTCGTCTCAACAGTAAGAAGTAGGTGAAAGAAGAAAATGCCCCTTGCCATATTGACCTTAGGTTTTGGGTTTACTATGCAGTTTTGACAGATATATGTGAGTTGCCCTTCTCTTCGTGTTTCCTAGGCCCATCTCACTGTTGCAGCTGACTGTGAAGGCTTGTACAGGGGCTTGTCCCATATCCCTTTCTGATGTGCCATCCCTGCCTTGTTGTTGCTGTTTATCTTAATTGCCCAGAATTATGGTAGCACTGGACTTCACAGTTCCTTTTCATACTTATAAATTATTGCTTTATATCAGTTTTGTGATATATTCCAGGCCTTGGGAGCTAGCCCTTGGAGAAACATCCTAAGTTCTCTGAAATTTTGCCGCCTGTGATGCTTATTGCAGAGTAGTTACTACATGAAGAACCCAAGTAAGTTAAGTTTTCCAACAGAGATTCATGTACCTTCCACGTGCGGTTTAGAAGGAAGAAAAGGGCCTTTTCCTTATCAGCTGGGTTTCTGGGTAACCTAGCTAGCTGTGAGATAGGTGGAGTTGTTTGCGATTCGTGGTTGTGTGTTTTGGTAGCAGTGTATATTATCAGGACTTGAGTGGCCAAATCTAGGTCAGAGGCTATATAGATTATTTGTGCATTGTCATAAACAGTGCAAATTTAGGCCAGCAGAAGCTTACTTTGAAATACTACCTTTCTCGCATATGTTGTGATAATGTTGTTTTTCATTGGTGTTATTTATTGGAGTAGTTTCACTGAGTCAGTCGTTTGCCATAGCTGAAGGCTAAAGTTTAGTGATAGGAAGAAGTGACTTGTTGGAGGTCTGCCAGACTTTGTCACTTCTGATGCTAGCTCTTGCTTGTTTCCAGAAGAATTGCAGACGTTTCTCTGTAGTGGAGGTAGTGTTTCCTAAAACTCTACCCAAGACTTCCTATGGTAATACTCAGGAATAGTTTGGGTTCCTATGTGTTGGGGTGTTTTGGGGTAGCATGTTCCAAGGTTAAGCAGTGGTGTGTTCAGTGCACATGCGAGATAACATTTTCAGATGTAAATCTTGTTGGTGTCTTCATATGAAGATTTTACAAGTGATGCTTTTTCAGAAATCTCAGAATAGTGATAATTATTGTCCATATAACATTGCTGAAGGTTTTGAGAAGGTTATGAATGTGAGCTTTTGTTTTCTTAGGACATGCTTCTTTGGAACTGTCATTCTCACTGTCGAAGTTCTGTGAGAAGCCAACCTAAGGACTGGTCTGCAGCTTTAAGGAAATGTATGAACCTATCATGAGAAATAAACAGGCGTTTATGTAGGATTAACTGAAGGGTTAAGGAGCTAACAAATATTTGAAATTTAATAGGTACCTTTCCTGGTTTTTTTGCCTAACTCAAGACCACAGAACTGAAACCATTTGTTTCTATACTGAGTGCACTATCTTGTGGTACATTAAAGATTGCTTTCAAGAAAGGCTTCTGGTCTTGATCTGAAGACATCAGGAGGTGATGGAACCATGTCTTTGCTAGGGAGGTTGTTTATAAGTTTTAATGATCTTCAGTATTAGCAGTTCTGTTAACCCATCCAACCAACAGTTGTACAGTATCCCATTTTTCAGACCGTATCTTTGTAATGTTAAGCCTGGCTTCATGTTAGCAATTTTTTTTTAAGTTGAGCAAACATTTAATGGTTTTGCTTGACTCTTACCATGCTCTCTTAATCCCTAATCATTGTTCCGTGCTGGTCTGGTAAGTCATGTGACTTTTTCTCTGTCACTTCAGACCACTAACTTCAATCTTAGAACTCCTTTCAATATAGTACATTTATACTGAGCTCTAAAGTGTGATCAGTTGTTGCTTGTAGTGAAGATATAGTTGAAGGAACACATACAGAAATTATCTAATGGTTTAAAAGGGCTAGAACTTTGGGAAGTGTGAAGTTTAGTGAAGTTACATCCATTACTTGAAAGAAACTTTTACATTTTTACCGGGATAGATGGGGCTTTTGGTGGGCTTAGCTTTCAAGGTGCATCTGTCTGAAAACAGTTGTCTGGCTTTCCTGCCCACTCTGTAGTTATTTTCTGTTTCCTTCTCCACCACACAGTTGCAAAGGTCCTTTGCATGAGTGAGAGTATTTGGCTGTGGTTTACTTTGGAATGTGTGTGCTCTTGCTTGGTTAACTGAAAGCTTAAATATAAAGCAGTATTTCTGCCATCTCTACCCAGTGTTGGTGGTGAAGTGGGCTGTATGTCTGATGTTCAGAGACTGAGAGTGAATTTGCATCCCCAGCATGATAGGTTAGTTCGGTTCCACCAGTCCAGTGAGTTTGTTGGCGTGTGTAAAGTGAATTCTTATACTTTTGAATGAAGTTATATTTAATGGAATGGGTAGTGAGGAAAGGAGTGCATTCTCACCAAGTCTTCTGAAGTAGTTAGCAATGAAAGGACATAAGTGCAAAAATACCCCCTGAAGTTTTGCAGGGTTTTAATATGTCAGGAGAGCCCTGCCAAGCAACAAGGATTTCTTGCACCCTTGCTTGAAAGGATCAGGACATCCAGTTTCGCAGCAGGTTAAAAGGAGAAGGTGTATGTTGTAGGTTTGTGTTTATCTTCCTCATATTTTGCTGCTTGGAGTTAGCTGGGCATTTTAAGTCTCCTACGTTCAGAAAGGACTGAGTTTAACAACTTTTTCCATCTTGATTCTTTTATGTTCAGAGTAGAGGAGATGTAGGAGTCCTACAAGCAGAGTAAGTAGTATGCAGAACAGCATTTGAGCTTTGGCATCACTTTAAATGTTGTCAGAACTGTGGAGTATCTATGTATGCGCAAAGTATATAATGCATCGTCTTGTATTTACATGCTTTTCGAAATCATGTTGCCATGTCAGTTTGCTAAAGGCCTGGAACAGCATTGCACAATTTACACACTCAGTACTGTTTTGTAACAGTGAAAGCAGGAAAAACTGAAGTTGGACAAATTTGAATGTATAAGGTATTTTCTCAAAAGTACTGTGGACCGAAGTTTTGATTCCAGAAACCGCCTATGTAGGAATATAGAAAATACTGAAATTACTGAAAGAAGAAATAAATAACTGTGGAATCTTTACATGGAGGAGAAATCTGCCATTAATACCTTGTACTAAAGCAAAGACAGCAAGGTAGAGTAGAAAAAATTGTGATCAATGTATTTTAATACAATCATATGAATAATATATGAAATAATTGAGGCCAGGAATATCTCTTAAGCATTAGAGACATGAGCAGGAAGAATATTGGTGGTTCTGTTATATACAGCTGTGGAGAAAGAATATAAACCTTTGCTCTTCAGGGCACAAGCAAATTACTTGGGAGAGCTATTTGTTTGTTTTTCTGAACCATCTAGTAGTGAATGAGGTAGACTACTGATCTGGTCTGTTATGACTGTTCTTATATTGTGAAATATTTTTGTCTTTACACTGGGGAATACCATTATGTATAATTAATTTAATGAAGTAAGAAACAATTTTGCCATGAGATGATTCATTCTGTTGCTAACACGTGAAAAAACAAAGTAAGAAATCTGATGCCATCCCTTGTTAATGCATCATGTTATAATACTTGGCTTTCTTTCTGTTGTTTATGGAGTCCTGAAACAAACTAGTCTCTTTCAGAGGATATTTGTGTATTTGAAGCATTGTTGATAATTCAGACATGTTAATTAACGTGAAACCTGACAGATCCAGGATGTATGTTCTGAAATTTCTGTGGTGGTCTTTCTGAGGTCTTGAGTGATGCACCAAAATCATTTCCTTCCAGCTTTGCTTTTGCTACATGGGCAAAAATCCTTCTCATATTCTCTGTGGTTTTTTACCCTTGCTTCCCCTCCCCAGCTGAGTCTTTTAAATGAGCCTGTCTGATTTGAACTGTTATGGTCAATGTTTCATCTGTTTTCAGTCTTTTGCTTCCTTGTGGATGACCTGTTGCGATTTTAAGCTGGAGTCCTCATTTTCCTTTCATTCTTCTGAAAAAGTATCATTAGTTGGCTGCCATTTCACTAAATCATTCTTATTTGCAGACATGGTATCATCTGACTCTCTGGCCTCTTTATAAGTCCTGTTTATTCTTTATAAACAGTTGTGTCTGTTTATTCCCTTCCATTCTTACTCATTTCCTTATGCTTGACTGCGTCTGGGCTATAGCTAGTATAGAGAGAACAGTCCCGTAGTAATTCACTCTTTGTTTCTTTTTCTCAGACCATTAGAAATATTTCTTGCTTTAAATTTCTTTCCCCCTCTTCTGACTCACTCTGGGTACATCAGTTTAAGTTTTTCCCCAGCAAGACCTCAGACTACAGGAGAATAGATTTCTGCCTTTAGCTTTTTCACTTTTTCTCCATGTATTCCGTCCAGTTTTGTCTCTGGTTTTGCTCATTTCTTTGTGGGGTCTTACTCATGTCTTTTTTACTTGCCTGCTTCCTTGAAAGCTTTTTTTCGTGAAGCAAGTGTGAAATCAACATCTGTTATAAATTACTTTATTTTGTCAGTGTTTTAAGTCCCAAAGAGTTTTGCTCTGGCCAGCTTATTCAAGCCACTGATGCTTATTTAACAGAGTACAAGGTTGGCTTTGTGTTCTGTGTGGAACTGCAGAACTTTGCCAAAATGCTGGAGATGCGCATGTTATTGCGTTGTCATGGATGTCTGTCCTGGGACCCCAACACTTTATCTTTCTGTGAACTTACATGGACTGGAAAAAAATGAGGAATGTGCCTTGAGAAAGTTGTCTCTAGCATCACAAATGTCCTGTTATAACTAACTGTCTGCTCTCATGGTCTTGAAAACATGCTGTGGAAAAGTGTCTTCCTTTTGATGAAACAACTGTGTTTGTTGTATGTAATGACTTGTATTTTGTGTATGCACAAAATAAAGATCTGAGAGTTTCTTGCTTCGTTGAAGGCTTCCTCTTGACTAGGGCCAACTTTATGTTTCATCTAAGGAAGACAGTGATTCTGAGGGGCAGGAGATTAATTTGAATTACCTTTATTTTCAGGATTGTCAGGATGGTGGATAAGAACATTTACATTGTACAAGGTGAAATCAACGCAGTGGTGGGAGCCATAAAGCGTAATGCCCGATGGAGCACTCACACACATCTGGTAAGTTACCTTGAATTTTTACTACTTGTGGCAACAGGTAGAAACACATATGGCAGAAACCACCTCGTTTTAGAAAAGTACCTCAATTTTTTGTAGCAGTCGTTATAGTACTTCTGTAAGTAAAGTTGGAATAACTTTCTACATTGTTTTTGACTTCTCATGTGCCAGCAACTGTGAGAGCTACAAAGCTGGAAATCTACCTTTTTACCCTGTAAATGAGAAAAACCCACATTTTATTCCACATGGGAATCATCTCATTCAGCTTTTTATCGCCTGGTATGTCAGGGAATTTAAATATATATGGTTTTATTTGATTTAGCACAATGCTTTTATATATCTTTTATGCCTTCTTAGAGAAGACAGTTCTCATCATGAAAGCCATGAAACAAAAATTGGGGAAGTCATTATATATATAGGTTATTTTTTAATTTTCCTTATGGCACACTATCTTTTTTCAGCTCTGTTGTTGCTCCTAGCTACATTCCTGACCAAAACCTGTTAATAGATTAAAACTGGCTTTGAAAAAAGCCATTAATACAGCGTTTCCAGATCTAATGGTGCATTGGTCAGTTTATGGCTGCCACAGTGCAAATGTGTGCGTGTGGTGCACTTCAGAATGTCACATGAGTAGCAGATGGCTGTCGTCCAGCACAAGTGGTTTCAGTTTGTCAAAGGCCAGGGCCCTTTTTCTGCCTTCCCATCGAAGGTGTGGGTGCGGCTGTACACAGCTTGGAGAAACTGCTGCTCCTCCTCATTTTAATATCATAAAGATAGACTAAGGCTAAAGGATGCAGCTAATTCATATAAATATTGCACTGTGATTCTTCCTTCAAGTTATTTTAATGGCACCAAATGTCATTGTCTTGCTGCTCCCATTACAATCTGCATAGATTAACATTATAGCAAATCCAGATGAGCCATTTCAATATGGTATGAGTTAGATTTGCTGTGAAATTTATTGAACAGCAGAAGGCTAATCAGAAATACTTCTAAGGACAATAAAACCAAACCAGGATGCTCAGTCCTGGACCTAGAATTTGACATTTGAGCTGTATGATATTGGGGAACACTAGCACGAAAATAAAAATGCTTCCCTTGGTTTTGATGGTGTAAACGTGCTGACAGTGATAAACTCCAACCACAGTACTTTTGTGAATATGACGGTGAGATCTTTAACAGACCCATTATAAAGATTTGTCTTCAGGAATATGTTTGCCTCATTAATTGCTTCCTTCCTGTGTATAATCTATAGGATGAAGAAAGGGATCCCCTGCTACACAGCTTTAGCAACTTAAAAGAAGTGCTGAATAATATAACAGGTAAGCTTATACAGAAATCAGCAGGTATGTGCAGCTTCTAGGATATATGCAAGTAAATGTACAGATGTACTTATTTGTCTTACTATCCAAAGGTCATTAATTGAATAACAAGGAAAGAGGAAATATGTATATACTTCTAGACAAATAATGCCAATGTAAGCTAGCACATAAATACCACTGCTACCGCTGCTGTCTATATGGAGATACATATATATGAGACCATATATATACTTGTATGTGTATACACAAACACATATTTTTATATGAACATGGATGTTTCTTCAATATACTGAAGCTTGTAGTAATATATGAAATCTAGTGTATTACCATGCATAGCTTTTTTGTGCTTTGTTTATGCTTTCTGATCTGTGAATGATGGGAAAAATTTGCTTCGAGAGTAGCATTCCTTTTGTTTTTTCCTCATATTCTTTGCCTTGTTGTTTTTCATCATGTTATCACTAATAAGTGAAGCACAGACCTTGCTTTCTATTTGGATCTCTTAAGTGAAAGACTGGCATTGTGATCACCTGCACTGAAAGGAACTGGAAATCTGTATTTATTACACAAGTAGAGCACTAGACTGTGGTGTGTATTCTGACCGTTTTTTTTCTCACAACCCATCTTTCTCCCCTTACCCCCCCATCCTCTGTGTTTGTGGTTTCAGGAGTGATTGTTTAAGTGTGACCTAATTATATGTTGAGAATCTGGGAGTGAGGCTAGTCCTGAGCTTCGCATGGCATTCTGCTGTTTCTTCCCAGGATTTGTCTTACTGATTGTAGTATTTGAAAGTAAACTTTATTTCTGGTCCCTTTATTACAGTGGGTGTTCAGAACTGCACTCAACCTGCGTTTGAGGTGGACTTTTTGTGTTTCTGTTTGTGAAGCATGCTCATTCTTGTGTTAGCACTGAGCCTGGAATCCCATAAAAGGTGTGCTCCCTAGAAGTACAGTGGTGCTGCTTCCAGGTGCTGACAAGAGGTGCTGAGGACATGTGCCAGTTCTGAGTCCTTATTCCTTCTTATTTTGTGGCTGCCTGTAAAAGTAATGCTTTACTTTTCTTCGCCAGGTGAACTTCGCTTGGTTGTGAGCAGGACTTTTCTGTCGGTCATGACATCCTAGGAAACTCCTGCACAGTTTGCATATCTGGATAGTATCTTTCTTCTGGATGTTATGCTTGTACCTGGCTATGACAATCTAAATTTGTGGGGTTTTTTGTTACCTCACCCACCTCTGTAAGAGAGGCATGCAGTGCCAAAAGTGTTTTGGCAGGAAATTTTCCTTTTCACTTTTCTGTGAGGTAAAATTTTCTTTAAAATAAGACCCCTGAAGTTCTTTGCCATTATTGCAAATATCTCTCCTCATCATCAAGAATAGGGAATGTCAGGATGCTCAAATACATGCAGTATAAGTAAATGTCAGGGACTGGCCATTTATCTAGAGCAGCTAGGTACAATGTGCTGTTGACTCGTTGGGGAAAAAATGCAAGTTCACTATCTGCTTATGTTAGAGAAAGCAAATTTTAATGTACTGAGAGATTCAGATACTCTCTTTGAGCATCAGTCATCATGTAATTGTGGTTTCTGCTGAGATAATAATTGTCTATATGTGGTGATGATAGCATGTTGGTTTGACTACATGGGATTCTTTTAAACAGGTAATTTCAGCTTCAGTGACTGCTATTTACCAACTAATGTCTTAAGATATCATTGCTGTGCTCCATTTTTTTCAGTTTTAGACATGGAGTTGTTTCCAAGCAGTACTTTGAACCGTAGAGGGTCTCCTGCCTCATCTTCCAGGCAATGAAAAGTCCAAGCTTAGGGGTTTTTAGTGTAGGGGTTTTTTTTGTTTTTCTTTTCTCTTAAACCTTCCTTTCATGTCTCTTTCATTAGCTCATGGAAACGCATTGCTTTTATATTTAAATTTATTCAAGCTGTAATCTTTGACATTTGAGTTAGCTTTTAGTACAATTTTGCATTTATAGTAATATATATTATGTATTTTCTCAATCCCCCAAGAACCCATTTTAATCTGTTCCGGATGCAAATTTCAGGCTGCCTTGTCCCATCTCCCCTCTTGCTCTCTCCCTCCCTTCCCCTCCCCCATGGAGCATGTTTGATCAGGTGTGGCAGGAATATCCACTGTCAAGCTGCGCCCTTTATATTAGTCAATATTATCCTTCCTTCCCTCCCACTCCCTTCATTCTCCTCTGGGCTTTACCAGTTGATTTATAATTTTGGAATTCTCATCGGAGTCTGTAATACAGTTTGTTCATTATTTAACCAAAACCTGTTTAATGAGCAAAGAGAGGCAATGTAAATGTTAGGCATGTTGCAGTGGAGTACCTTTTGTTCTCCTCTGAGCTAGTGGGTATTAACTCTGTCATGACTGTGATGCTGAAATACCCTGGTCAAGGGTATAAAGATGCGCCATATGCCCCCAGCAGCTAAAGATTGCTGTTGCAAAGTGTTGTACCTCCAGAGTAACTAAATTACATACTGTGTTTTGTTTGATTAACAAAATAGTAAAAGCTTGCCTGCAACTAAGTAGTGGTATCTCATTCCGTTGGTCTAAATAGACTCTCAGAGGAAGCATCTAGAGAAGATCAGCACAAAAAATCCCATGATTATGGTAAGAGTAACTTCAGTTCTACAGTTCAGCATACCTAGCTAAGGGCCTTGGACCTGAGTTATGTGGAATGAAGTTTCTCTTTCAAATTCTAACAGAGAAACTTCATTTCCGTGGCAATTTTATGTAGATTTATAAAGAGTTTAATAATTTGAAAATGAACAGCATATCTGCTCTGATCCACTGTCATTTGGTTTATTGGATGCCATTTTTACACTTTCATGGGCTGCATAAATTTTGGTTATTGTTGATAGTAGTTGCCTGAAAAACAGGAAGGAAAAATAGAGGTACTATTGTCTTGGGTGATGCATAAGATAATCCAAGATAAATTCAGTGCCTGTTATACTGAGATAAGCGCTATAAGCGTAAGCTTGATGTGGTGTCTTGTATTTCTAGTGCTTAGAAAAGCCAAAAGTCAGTGTCCTGAGTTATGACCATATGGAAGCAGTGACTATCAAGCTTTGTCCATGCATGCAAAGTTAAAATACAGCTACATCTTGAAAGGTTATTCTAAAACTGATGAAAGCCTGTATTGTGAGTTTGGATTTAGGGCCACTGTCACCAAAACTTCCATTTGACTGCTCTTTAAAGTGAGCTGATTATTTTGAAAAATGAGTCTGGATGTTGAAATATTTGTTCATTTTGTCAGTTTTGTTATGGATTTAAGTCAACAAAAGGAAGCTTCCTTTTGACATCCAGTGATAACTGAGCATTGTCTCTTTCATGAGTGGTTCCTACTTAGGATGCTTTGAGCTAACCAGGGTAATGCTTTATAACCACAAATGACTGGTAATATGAGTTAATTAAAAGCCTGCTTTTCCATGATTTGATGAGGAACGGGTTTCCTTAAATCTCACTGTGACTGTTGAAGCCTTCAGACCATTCTGTTACGATGTAGAGGTAAGAGCAGATACTTCTGTAGTCATTCTTCTCATTGCAGAATTTGTGCTTTGCTTTGACCAGGGGGATGAGTCAGTAGCCAGGATTTTTGTGCCTGAAGTACTGCTTACTGGTGTGTAGGATGGCTTTAGGACAGACATGACTGAATACAACTGCCTTGTACAAGTCATCACTGCACTGGGAGAAGCAGGTGTTTGTGGAAAGTGTGTGCATCAAGAGTCTATTTAAATAAGGTTTAAACTAGGTAAACACACCTGTGGAGAGGTGCTTGTGTATATTTTAGGTCCATGAGTGCCAGACTGGAAGGTTTGAGTCCTTTTATCCTCTAGTGGTTCAGAGTTAGTGCATTTAAGCAGAAGCTGCAAAGTAAGCTGTTAGAAGCACTCTGATTTCATGCACATTCATGACATTTTAAATGAATGCTTGTACAGTGGGTTCAGAAGAGTCTTTTCATGGCTTATTTCAGACAAGAAGCTGCTGCAAATCTCCATCTTTAGAGGGTTGGCTGGGGCATTAAGAGCTGGCTAAAGGTCAAATGACTGTAACCGTAAGAGAACCTTTGCCCAGTGTACTGACTTAATATACTTGTTACTGTAGCCATCAGTTTTCTGGTATGTAAACTTGATTGCACACTCATTTTCTCATGTCTGAGCTCTGGAGACTCAGTTTTTTGTGAAAATCTGGCCATTATATAAAAGAATACAGGGATTTTATCCTGTTTTGGGATTAATGTCTGAACTTTTTCTGAAAGATCTAGTTTTAAGAAATGGTAAATCAGTAGTAAATATAAATGTGTGGCCTGTCCTCAATGCTATTGAAGTGCTATTGAATAAAATATGAGATGTTCATTGTGGTCTATTCAAGTTAAGAAATCAGAAAAAAATCATGTTTGGGTTATTTTATGGAGAAGTGTGGGAATTAAATTATATGGATATGTGATACATAAAGATCTGCAATGCTTGTTGCTTTGCCCTTTGCAGATAACAGCAATACCATATTTTATTTATTATTTATATCTTGAGTTTCTGTGGGAAGTGCCTGGAGTTACTAGCAAATAACAAATACTGATGAACCTTAAGCTGTGATGTTTCTCCCATTGTTTGCATTGAAGGATTGCAATGTCGTCTTAACCAGACATTTAAAAAAAAATCACCTAAGCTTTTTTTGCTGTTGCATATCAAGTTCCTATAATATGTCCGGAAGACTCACCGATCTCCTAGATTATGTCTGTTCTTCTCATAACTAAAAAAAAAATAAAAAGAATTTTTTTTTTTTTTAAATAACAGGTATCTGTACATGTTAACTTTCTATTTTGGAAGACCAAGCAATTCAGGCTAGCATTTAGCTTTTTTTGCATTCTCTGTAAATTTTTTAGGAAGAATGGAAAGGGTATAAGAGAGGTTAGGAAATTGACAGAGTAAGTTTTCTTCCATAACTTTGACTCAACCTCATTCTGATTAGTGAATGGCAATACCGCTTTAGTCCATATCGAATGACCTGACACAGTGTACAGAAGTGGTGGTTTATAGAACTTCGTATTTTCTCTCACCTTCGTACTATAAGAAATACGAAGATTAGGGTGACAGCCTTGCTTTGATGCTCTGATTGCAGGTTTAATCCAGACTTCATTTTTGCCAATTGTGTTCAGACAATACAGTAAAAGTTGGTATTTTAAAAGCAAGTTTCTAGTTGTCATGAATGCAGGCATCCTTCCAAGTGTACAGACAATGTAAACCAATAGAGTATTTTTGCTTTCAGGCTGCAGATAGTTCCAGATATTCTCTTTGAGTGAGATTAATCTTTTTAATCTCATTGTAGCATCAAATGAGTGAAATTACCATTTTATGGCTGAGATCTTTGAATTTTCTTCAGGGAATATGTTTCTATTCATATTTTTGGCATAGATTTTCTTGGTGTTATAAGCCAGACTTTTCCCAGGTGCTTGCTAACTTTGTGCTTTACTTTCTAAGTGATTTTCCTGGAGTGACACTGATGTGCTCTAAGAATGGCAGCGGCACTGAGAGACCTGGGCTGTGAACTTCTCAAGCCCAAAACTAACAACAGAACTGTCGTGATTTCACTTAAGATTTTCTTTATTTATAAAGGAAGAATCTCCTTGATGAAGAATAACTGTTGGTATTTGTGAAGCTTATAGATGCATGAAGACAAAGCACCACAACCTTTTTCAAGGCTTTTTTGTGGTGTGCAGGACAGCATTTGTGCAGAGTGTGTGAGAAGTCAGATATGGATGGTGTCACTCTGACTGATTCTGTTGAATTGTACACTGAGCCCTTCAACACAGGTTTCTGGATGACACTGGGACTCCTGAGAAGGAGAAGCTTGTAGCTGAGAGATTTATAACTTAAGACTGAACAGACAAAAAGGAATAACAACTGTGGTTGTGTGGCATCCTTCATTTGATAATTTTTTAGCTCTTGTGTTAATCTTTTATTTTGTGTTTCTGAGTAAGAAACTTACTGAATAAATTCAAAAGAAGTGGAGTGAATCTGGGAATATCTAGAGCAAAAAAACCCTCTCAGCCCAGTAGGGTGGTCTTCACATAAGGTATTTTTGTGTGTCTCCTAAAGTCCCTTCTGCAGCCCAGCACAACCACTCTAGTGATACCACCTAAGCATCCTTTCAATACAGTCCTTTGAGTTTTATTTTAAGACTTTGCTTGAAGCTTAAAAGTCATCATTCTGTGCATGGCTAATGACTGACAGGTATAGGCAGGAGGTGGTGCTGTTGGAAGGAATTGTTTTCTGACCCCTAATCCTTAAGGACCCAAGGATTTAGATGGACAAGCGCTCCTGGCTGTTGCTTGGAAGAGTTCCCACAGTGGGCTTGTTCTGTAACACCAGCCTTCTGTTACCAGTGCAGGGCTGGGCTCTGAAGAGCTGCCACATGTGTGTGGTGTGCAACTGACTCTCTCTTGTTCCACGCTTGTTGAGCAATTACTTTCCCACTTGTTGGGCACTCCATTATTTCCTTCAGTTACTGCTTCTGTGTAAAGTGGAGCCACAAAGGAAATGGCTTAGTGTACATACATTAGAGGGCAATAAATTGCAGTTTGATTTGGTGGAAAGGCAGTACCAGATGCTCTGTGGAAGCTAAGATTCCTCTTAAGTCAGTCATGGAGGTTTTATATCGAGTTTTTTTGATGGTGGTGTCTTTGTTTTGGTCAAGAGTAGTGTAAAGGAATTGTAACCAATTAAGAGATGTTAAGGCTATTTGAATTGTAATAAAAACCCTCAGCAATTGCTGAATTCTAGTAGAAATTTATTAAATGTATAGCTCCTCTATCATCTTTCCTTCTTTTAACTGTCTTCTCGCTGAACTGTTAAAAATAGTGCCTCAAAGGTGATTCACTTCAAAGAAGTAATAACTTGTGTCAGAAAGTGCAGGTGCATATTTATATAGTTGCATAATAGGTAATAGGACTGCTAAGAAGTGTTCATCATGCGTACACAAGAAGCATACTGAAGTATTCCTCATCTCAAAGAGTTTGTAGCTTGAGAGGGTAGCAGCAGAGAGAAGTCATTAAGTATAAAAAGTTGTTAAACACTTAAGGATTTTTCTTAACGATTACCTGTCCTTCAAACAGGCTGTCATTGGCTGATCCCTAATATAGTTTATACCGAGGTATGAGTTTCAAGGGGAGGTTTGAAAGAAGATGCAGTTGGGTAAAATGTCCTTTTTTTTTCAGAAATAATGCAGGGATCTGTGATGAAGTGCCGCTTCTTTCAGTAATTAGTGTGGAAGAAAAAAAGCCAGCAATAAGAGAGGTAGAACAGCAGGGATTAAAAAGTCAGTGTAGAAGTAGCAGATAATGGAGAACATTGTTATTAAAATAGCAAATTGATTTGTTGGGCAATGTTAATAGTGAGGGATGTGCAGTTGCTGGCTTGCCCATTTGAGGTGAACTTGCAAGAGCTTTTTAAAGGTAACTGAATCTAACTTGTTAGCTGCCTGGGTGTTGTGGAATAGACGATTGCTGAAGGGTTATTTTTAGTTTGTGTTTGTTTTTTTGTGAGTTTTTTTTTGTTTTTTCTTTAAATCAGGAAAAAAATGTTTTTCCAACGTGTTATGGACCTCTTCATTGAAAGTTCTTAAAAAAATGTCAGATAGATAGTCAAGATCTGGCTTTTGTAATTTGCCTTTAGAAAATTATATAAGACGGCAGATTTGTTCAGGAAAGAGAGAGAAAACTTACAACTTCATACAGTCCTATGAAAACTGTTACCATCTCTTAGATGATGTGATTTTAACTTGCTTTTCAGCAACTTTAAAAGCTACAAAAAAAAGAAATTTTGACATATGAAGTCTACAATACAGTGGCTTAAAGGTAGGGTCTGAGGTTTTGTGATATGATGGATTCTGAGATGAGAGAGATGGAAGTGTCATGGATGATTTTGTTGATTGTATCAACAGATACTTTCTGGGGAAAAACTTTGGGAGTGAATGGAAATCAGTAGTTTTGTTAGAGTGAAAAAGGCTAAATCATGGGTTAAATATATGTAAATATCTTAGGGACGGTGAATCAGTACATGTCATCCTAAAATTGTAGGAAATAAAAAAACCATCTTGAGAGGGAACATTATCAAGTGGTCATTGTAGAATATTGATAGATCGACATTAGTGTTTTATGATGTGCTATATCCATGTGAATTGGAAATGCCACTAGAAGTGTTCGAGCAACCTGCTTTTGCTTTGAACTCCTACTTATGTTTGGACATTTCTTGTTTAGTTTAAGGGCATTGATAGACGTAGATTACTCATCTCTTGAACTTTCTGAAATTAGTGTGTTTTTTGCTTTTTGCATGGTGCAGTTGGAAGTTAAAACTTGCCAGTTCAAACTCTTGCTGTATTCAACTTGTTGTGAAAGAGCAGGTGTATAGTTATGTGACAGTTGAGGAATAGGCAAGACATTATGACAAAAAAAACCCGGTATGCCATGGGTAGAAATATGAAAGTAAAGTATCTTACATGAGAGCTTGCACATATATGCAATAGAACTAAAGTTTGGGGTGATACTGACTTTAGCTATCCTGTTAAAATGAATAGATTGATAAACAGCTTATTTTAATGTATTTTGCACTGTAATTGTAATTACACGATTACAATACTCAAGGGGTCCACTTCATTAATGCTTGTTAGCTGAATATGTTAAATTCTTCAGTGACGGTGGTTCTTCGATTGTTTGGTACTCTATCTATACCCTAATATAAGCACTTCAGAAGTTCTGTTTTCCAGTTCTATCCTTGTAGCAGCTGAAATGTATTCCTAGACATACTGAAGCAGTAAGTTATAAACAGAGCAGTCTTTCAGAAAGTGTAAGCTGCCTTTGCTCGGTGCAGGGGTCAGAGCGCTTGCATGACTGTAAATAATTCTCAAAGCATGTGCTACGTTAATGAGACGAGATACTTCAGAACAATGCTCTTCACTTTTGGTCACATTTAGCTTGATTCTGGGAGGAAGTGTTTTATGAAGATGTGTCTTTGTACCCTGTTACTTTTCATGAAATTGTAATTTTTCGTGATACAGTGATGAAGTCTGCAAAGTGGCTGTTGAATTAGGTTCCATTTACTGCCTGATTAACTGCCTGAATAATTCAAGTGGCAAGTTGTAAATATGAGGAATTGTTGAGATAAATAAAGATGTGGTTGTTACCTTGATCACGGCTTACTGAAAGAGAATGGTCTATTAGTTCTGGCTATAGCCTAAGGGAGGAGCTTTATTCTAGAAATAAAACAAGTGGCAGTGGAAAAATATGCTTGCTTGTGTAAGCATCTTTAGTAACTGCACTTAGCGACTTGGATGTTCTTCAGAGTGGGATTAGACAGTTTACAGTGGCCTGTAATAGTTCTGTAATAATGAAGATGACTGTCATGACAGCACAGAGGAGACATCATTAGCTGGTTTTCACTTCAGTTGAATGATGTGTTTGTCATTCAGAAATACCATGTTTTTCTTTACATATTCAGCTCTTACTGAAAAAAAAGTTTATCTATCTGAAGTGCAGATATATTCAGTCAAACTTAAAATCTAACAAACACTGTCAAATTTTACTTCTGTTCTTCTCTATTAAATACATTCTGTCTCAGCAGAGTTAGCACTTCAGATGTGATTAGGATGGTACAGGGAGTGGGAGAACACAGTCCTGGGAATATTTACTTTGATGGCATTGTTGATGATGAACACAAAGGTGTAGGAAATATGTGTGCTCAATTATTTACCAGTCTGTTAAAATATGGTTGACAGGAAGAGACTCTTTTAGTTGAAACAGGAGTACTGAATTTGATTTGGCAAAGAGATAAGTTCTAAACAACAAAATTTTCTGAAAGCATGTAACTTCTTTGTGTAGTACAGGAGACTGAATACTTTCATCATGAAGGCTTCTGTTTCATTAACAACATAAGGGAAGAAATATGCATGATTGGTAAACAAAAAACCCTAATGTTTTCTTGGGGAAAAGGCTTTGCCAAGAGTGTTGGAAACCCAGGAGGGGAAGAAATGAAAATATTGAGACGTTGTGGAAAGCAACAGAAAAACTCTTAACAGTAGCTGAATGGTAGTTCAAGAACTGGAAAAAACATTTTCTTCAGAGAAAACAATTTACTGAAGAAATATATTATTAAATAATGAGGAAGAGGGAGACCATCATAGGCAGCCTGGAATGCTTAATTTAATGGTTGGTTGGTAGTAGACTATTAAAGCATTGTGTCACAGACAACATGAACCTAGATTTTGCAAACAGTTTCTCCCTTCACTTTTATTAATAATCCACTAAAAATCTGAAAGTGAAGTTCATTCTTATTCAGCTGCCTTTAAATTGTAGTTTCTTTCTGGATGTCAGTTCCTAATGCTATAGCGTTTCTCAGCCCATACTGGTACTTGTTCACATGCACAAGACCCATGTGGAGCAATGGAAGGTCACACACTCCCTTTCACTCTGCAGGAACAGCAGGTGATGGTACCAGCTGTTCACATCCCTGTATTAGATGCCTGAATTTGAGCAGCTGTATGAGGCTGCTAATAAACCCTAACATGTAATGCAGTTCATATTTTGCCCACATTTCTCTTGATCCTACTCAGCCATGGCCAGCATTTTTTTTTAATATCTTTGGATTCTACCCATAAGGTGCTCATTTTATTTCTTGTGGTGCTTGTCTCCGCTACTCTTGTATGATGTGCCAGTGAGATACTTGAAAAGTGTTGCAGATTTGAAAAAGAAAGGGTACCAGAAAATGTGCAAACTGTGCAGGGTTTAAGGCAGCAGGAACAATCTCTCTAGCAAGAATATTTTAAAGTTGTAATGCTGTAACGAAAATAATCTAGACTGTTTTGAAGGATGTACTTGTGCTTAAGCAATACTAGTTTTGAATACAAACCTAGGTGTGTGTTTTCCTGTTTGTTTGTTTTAGAAGATTGGGTCAAAAGTGCTTTTGTTCTGAAGAATCTCTACCTGCATCCAGCTTGTTGAAGAGGTTTTGTTATGTGAATCTGCTATTAAAAGAAGGCTACAGTGGTTTTTAATTCCACCTTGAGTAATAAAATTGGCCTGGCCATGAGTTTGATATATCCACAGTTGATTTCAACTTGTGCTTTTTATTTAAAAAGCTTATTTGTGACCTGTTAGGACCCTCTGTTAAGCCAGTTAAATAAACGGTGGAAAGGTTGAAACTGCCTGTCTGCGCTTTCCAGAAAAGGGGAGGAGGGAGCCAAAGGAAGGATATTTACAATTTTAAATCCTTTCAGCTCCTCTGTTCACCTCTTTCTCTTGCATCACTGGTTTAGCTCCCATTGCCCTCTCTGAAAGACTCGTAGTACCTAGAACTGAGAAATACCTTGGTTCCACTGACTGGCCACCAGTGTGATGACAAAGTCTTCTTGCTAGTCAGATTCTGAGAGGTGACTTTGGTGTTCTGTGGGGATTTTTCGGTGGATTTTTTTTGTCTTGGTTTTTTTGGGGGCAGGGGTGAGGTGGGTTGGTTTGTTTTTCTCCCATTACTGTAATCTCAGAAATGCACTTCGGAGTTGAAACAATATCAATGCAGGAGCTGTGAAGAGCACCTTTTAACAATATGGAGGTGGGGGTGAGGAAGAGAGTTTGTTCCTTTGCTCAAAGGATCTCAGGGAGAAATTCAGCAAGAGCCAAGATAATGATCAGAGCTCATGTGTTAAGTGTTTTTACAAAATTATGAACATGAGAAAACCTAGCTGTGTAGTTAGGATTGGAAGAGATAGTGTGAGGTCAGAAGTATTTGATAGAATACAGGAAGAATAGAACTTAAAATAGTGAAGTGGCTTAGCTCAGATCATTCATTAGATCCTGTTCTTATTGCTCCACAACTCAAATAATTTTAGCTGATCAGCATTCTTAAATTGAACTATCTGAAATCTAGAATTGATGTGTGTTGCTTTTCTCCAGCAAAGATGGCACAGTTGGATTTTTTCTGGATGAGGAATTGACTCTCCCATGGCAAATTAGAGCAGTAGGCTTCTTATTTAGCATTGAGAATTTTTTAGAGAGTCTTACAATTTCTTGCTAGATACCCAGTATTAATTGGTTGAAACAGCAGTTATTTTTAACTTCATGTTTCACATTTTTTATTTTTTTTTTTTTTTTATTGTTCAGGTGACTTTGTCAGCCACAAAGAAAGCAGATGAAGTAAATAGCTGTATCAAATGAAGTACCTCTTGTCCCTGCTTCCAAAATAAACCGGGAATAATGCTTTACACATTTTGTCTCCTTTAACTCTACAGGCAAGCAAGAGAGGAAGCATGGATTAACATCTAGTGATTTCTAGGAGCTGTTCTCTGCTCAGATTCCTCTGTACTTGGTTTGACTGACAGGGACATGTGGCTCAAGTGCATCTGGAAATATATCACTGGCAAAATTTGGTCTGGTAAATATAGCAGGAATGGGTTGTCAGGGCAGGAGACGGATTGTTCTGGGAAAGGAAGTGCTGTCTGTCTGTTGTCTGAATAACGATTTCCTATATTTTGGAGACATACCTATTTCTTTAGCATAACTAAGGTAACAGCAGGCTCTGACATACTTGCTATTTTCTGTTGTCACACGCTCCTATGGTGGGAGCGTTACCAGAAATGGTAAGATCAGTAGGAGCAGCTATAGAGAACTGATACCGATATTTCCTATGCTGTTTAAATAGTGGTGGCACACACATTGTTCTAGTTTAAACTTTCTTTGAAAAGAGGCAGGGACATCAAATGTGAAAGGTAACTCCCAGAGTTTCCAGACATGGTTATACTGAAGAAACCTGACTTTTGCTTAGGTACAAAATTGTTTCTAGCCCACGTGGTTCCAGAAAGCAAACAAAAAAACACCAGCCCTCTCCTTGAAAGTGGGCTGATAGCCCATGTTCTAAAATTCTCGTCTTTATTGGCAAATGATACGTAGATGATGAGCAGGGATAGAAAAAGCCAATCAAAAGGCTTTGCTCCAATAAAAGCTGATTGGCGAAGTCATAAACGTTCTTGAAGTATTGTGATATTGATTCAAGTCTCAACACAAATTCTACTGTTTGTGGAGAAAACTGAACCAAAAGCATTAGAGAGTGGCCTACAGAAGTCTATGCAAGCATTAAAGGGCATAGGCTGTATTTTATACAGAAAGGCATAATCATGGACAATGACAATTAAAATCTTGACAGATGCAAGCAGTAGAAAATGTAACAGTAGATTACAGGCTTTTTGAAGTTTATCAAGGGAAGTACAGATTGGAGTCTGTACCATTTGCAGCATATTCTTAGTGCAGTGAGCTGTTTTCCTCTGCTTGCTCAAGAATTTATGGAAGATGGAAACACTGACAATTTTGTGCATGGTAGCTGCCTGTGGTTGGTTACTGATCCTGGCGCTTGTCCTGAGGGGTTACACACTGCCTGACACTGTAGTGAGCTCTCAGTCTGCTGCCCTGTGATGTGACTGTGTCTAGGGTGGGGTGAACAGCCAACAGGTGCACAGCATACCACACAAATGTGGAGGCAGAGAATTTGTGTCCAAGGACATTGGGGGTAAATAACTGTAGTTTTTAAAAGTGTTACATGAATGCTAACATTTTCACTGAGGAAGAAGTCTGTTCTAAAATCTGTCTCACAAACTTCCATGTAGTAAGCTTCAATTTTGATTCTTGGATGTCTGAAGAGCTTAACTGATGTTGAAGTTTTCTTTTGTGTTTAGGCAAAGAATTAGTAGTTTGCTGGAGGATACTACTGATTCAGAGTAGAGTTGTCCAAAAACTTTGCTGTTCCAAGCAGTAGGATAAGAGATGGGATTCTGTGCTTTCTGAGTAAAACCTGCTTAACTAAGTAAATTGTTTTGTCAATGTCCTTCAAAAATATTTGTAAGCCCTCATGATTACTTCATTATTTCTTCTGATGGTACTGTGTCCAAATACTGTGTGTCATGACGTAGGTAGGGATAAAACCTCTTACATTAAAAAAATTAATTTGTGTTTATCTTACTGCTGCCTGCATGAGTGCCTCTTATTCCAGGTGTTCCAGCTTCCAGCAATTGAGATTTGAAGTCTGTCCCTTAGAAGTCTCTGTTTCTCTTCAGGCAGCTCAGACGCTGTTCCTCAATGCCCTTTTGGTCCAGTTCTCTATTCCATTTTATTTTTCCTTTGCCTATCTCACCCTGGAATAAAACTAAGAGGGCTGAACTTCATGTTACAGGTGAAATTTCACATCAGAGGACATCTGTGTTGTGTGATCATCTGGTAGGGTACACTGTTATTTGTTTTTCTGTGCATCAGCTGTCAATATGTATGACAACAAATGATTTTTTAATCAGGTATCTAGCAACAGAAACTAAATGAAGCATAACATATGTTCAGAATATATTATCTTTGCTTATGTGTCTACCAGCATTTAATAAAAGGATGTTGTTTCTTCCGACGACGACGTTTATATGTTGTTTTAAAATGGCAGAGTTCTACTCTGAACTAAAGGCACTAAGCTGAAATTGTCTACAGTGCATTAAAAGTGTGTTAAAAAAACCAGACTGTTGCATTAAAAAGAATTGCAGTTACATAAATTTGAAAAAAATCTAGAAGGACCAAAGCACAAGGTAATTATTTGTAAAGGGCTTTGAAATTTTCAGGTATTGTGTCCAATGAATAGTACTGGGAGATATATGAGAGGGGTGTTAGTTTGAATAAGCATAAAAAATAGGGTATTGGTGTATTAGTATTTTCCACAAACACTTAATGTTTCTGAACATCAAGAGGTGATTGGGGAAATGGATGTTCCTACCCACTGGGGAATGAGATGCTGGAAAGCAGTGCCATGAAAAAGGACCTGGGGGTCCTGGCAAGTTGAATATGAGTCAGCAGTGCCCTGGCAGCCAGGAGGGCCAACTGTGTCCTGGGGGGCCATCAGTCAAAGCATTGCCAGCCTGTTGAGGAAGGGGATTGTCCCGCTCTGCTCTGCACTGGGGCAGCCTCACCTTGAATATTGTGTGCAGTGTTGGGCACTGCAATATAGGAAAGATATTAAGCTCTTAGAGAGTGTCCAAGGAGGGCAGTGAAGATGATGAAGGGCCTTGAGGGGAAGCTGTTTGAGGAGTGGCTGAGGGCACTTGGTGTGTTCAGGCTGGAGGAGACCGAGGGGAGACCTCATTGCTGTTTACAACTTTCTTGTAGTGACCAGTGACAGGACCCAAGGGAATGGCCTGAAGTTGTGTTAGGGGAGGTTTAGGTTGGATATTAGAAAAAGGCTCTTCACCCAGAGGGTGATTGGGCATTGGAACAGGCTCCCCAGGGCAGTGGTCACAAGCACCAAGAAGCATTTGCACAGCACTCAGCCACAAGGTGCGATTCTTGGTGCTGATCTGTGTAGGGCCAGGAGTTGGACTTTATGATCCTGATGGGTCCCTTCCAACTCAGAATATTCTATGATTCTGTGAAACAGAAAGCCCAAGTATATGTGGTCCAGGACAAGCAATGCATTTTCTTTGATGTGTTAATAAGAAGATGACTAAATAAAGAAGTAGAAAATGTACACATTTCTGTTGCTTACTGCTAGTCATTAAATACTTCTTGCATGGAGTGCTCTGCAATATTGCAAGGGAATCAAATGTCGAATAGATGTGAAGCAGGAAGAATAGTAGTATATAATTTGTACTAGATGAAATTGGAAGGAAAGAAGGAAAGATTCAGCAGTAAGTAAAAACTAGAAAACTGCAGAGAGACTGCAATTCTGGAATAGTTATAGAAGGTTTTGGATCTGCTGCTTTGAGGAAAGTGACTAGAATACTTACAACTCTTCTACAGGAGCTTTTTCTGCAGGGATTTCTTCTAGGACTACTGTTCCATGATAAGAATGGCTTTGCTCTGGGTGTGTCTGCATGATGATTTATTCAGGATGGCTGTAGAATTACTTGTAACTCTGATCTAGCTGTGTTGCTAGGTGTCGTCATGTAAATAGGAAGCATTTAATCTCTGTAAGTATAACTATTCTGCATTCTACAATTCAGTTGTAACTGTCTGGGTAATACTGAAAGCTTGTGGTATTTAAGCCTTATTTATGACAGTAAATGCTGAATTGCCAACCTGTTCTGATAATATCCACTGTTGAATTGTATGAAGACAGTTGTTTCATTTGAAACCTTTAAACTATTTTACTTTTTTACTTGTTTTAACTACTAATTCTGAGACAAGAATGCACATAATAAGATGATGAAAGGAGAAAACAGGAACATGTAAGTATATGGTATCTAAATGGGTGCAGAATTACTTTGTTCTGGACCTCCTCATGAACACCTTCTACGCAGTAAGATATATGGGAAGGCAATTGATCATTACCTTCATAAGATACTTTAGTCTCTGCTGTGTTCTGAGTTGAAATTTCACTTTATGAAAATCACCTGAAGTATTAGCTTAATTTAATCTTTCAGTCCAAGCACACAAACTTAAGCTGCACAGAATTTTATTAACTACAAGAGGCTCTTGTAAAATATTTATGCTGCAACCTTATTTTTGGTTTTGGGAGAAGAATAATTTAATGCTTAGCGGCAGACAAAGCAGTGAAAACAGGGCAGAACTTGGGACCAGGATACAGACCTTTCAGTAGTACCCTGTGTATGCATAGGTGAAGTTTTATACATGAAGAAGCTGCCTGAGATTCTTGTAATGCATAAACAGCGCTTAGGGCCAATGTAAATGCCACAGAAGCTGCTTTGCAAGAAGAGCGTGCTTTTCCAAAATTTTTTTGGCCTTGTCTTCCATGACTTACGTTCCCTTTTTCTCTTTTGCTGTTACTTTCTGTTTATGGTTTGGGTTTTTTTGCTGGTCTGTTCCCAGGTAAGCCCATTAAGAGTCTTATCTTTCTGTGTCAAACTTAAAACTAATGTAACTTTTCAATAGGAAAACAATATTTGTCCAACACAGTTCTTCTCACTTCCCATTCTTTAAGTCCCTTTGCACAGTTAGCACTGAGTTTTTGTTGGGCTTAATATAAAGGGAATGAGAAAGGCAGATGCTTCTGGATTTGAATTTATGAGACTTCCAGATATGAGTGTCATATGTGCCTTTTTTTCTCCTGTCTTCTTTGGTAATGCTCTGTAGTCTGTAATAGGTTGAGTTGTAACAGTCATTAAACCATTCCTCACGTTCCCTGCTTTGAAAGCTTATCAGGACTGCTTTGATTTAGTTATCTGGAACAAAAAAAAGCCATTTGTGAAGGTTGGAATGGAGCTCTGGAGCAATAATATATCAGAGATCAGATTCAGGTCCCAGATGTATTATTCCTAGGGATTTATTTGCCTGTGTACACACAGGCAAAGAGTGGTGTGTATGGAAGGCTTGCAGGAATGCAAATTGGACGCATGTTGTTGGGACCTGTAGGGGATTTTCACTGCTTCATAATTTTCCAGAGGTTTGTTATACATCAGGCAGCCACTGCCTCCTCTTTAAACCTTTAAATCCCCCCTCTTTTTCTTGTTCTAAAGGTCAGATTTTTTTGACAACTGTGTGCAGGAACAAGATTTGTTAAATCCCTTCATTTTTATTCATACAAATACCAGCGTTTAGTGAGCAAGAGTTACCCCAGGATTCAGAAGCACACAGAGCTCAGTACTAGCCTTCTGAACCTAAATTCAATTCAGAGATGCATCTCTTTGAAACTGAACCTGCCATCTGAATATTACCCTTTGGCACTGCACAGGGAATGAGTGCATGGTAGAAATTTCATCTCTTTATGTCATTGAGTGGGCTGCTTTCACAGGGTGGCTGCTCCTCTGAGCTGCAGAGCTGTGTCCTGCATCTTGTCCTGGGTGCTCCTGGGCGTATAGAGCTTAAGACTGAAGAGCTGCATGTCTGGTCATGCTCATCCAGCACTAGTCCTTTCTGGTGAAATAGCAAAATTTTTGAGCCTTTGCTGTTCTGGTCCAGTCAATGAAGTAACGGAGTCCCCAGTGTTAAATCCTCTTGAAGCTATTTTTATTTTGGTTTTATATGCCACTCAGCTTTGAAAAAGCTATGTTACGTGCTGTTGATCTTTGGGGTGTGAATGAAGACTAGGTATCCCCTTTCTATAGGGACGACTGACAGTGATTTGCTCCCTGGAGAGCTAGTTATAGGCATCATTCAGTAGCTGTGAAGTCCTCATCTTTGCCTTTCTTCGGTGTGGGTGAAGAGAAGAAGTTTAGGAGCGGGAAGTCCTTTTTCTTACCCAGAATAACTCCTGTAGACTAAAGCAGCTGGCAGATGAGATCTGGGAAGTCATACTGTGGTGTTTTATACAATATTGTAAACCATTCCGATTAGCAAACTGCTATGCTGGCAGGGTGGAGTTTTTGTTGTGTAATTACCCATTAAAAAAAAATCTGTGTCAACAGATTGGGACAATGGTCAGGGGTTGTACCTTTTTATCATCTGGTGGATTTCATACTGAGATGGCTGTGGAGTGGCCATATGTTTGATTTGTTTAAGTCTGTTGTAGCAGTTGATAATTCTGGAGGAAGGTGGAGCAGACAGCTGCAAAATCTAGGCTGGGCAGAATCTTTAGTGCTTATTTCATCACAGCAGGATTCTCCCGAGCTAGTCTGTTTGCTACTGAATTTTACCTATGCTGTTTACATCTGTCAGCACATCTGTGCTAGCTGGGAATAAGAACTGTGTTCCCTAACCACTGTTACTACGTTTATGTAAATTTATGGTATGGATTGTTAGATGTCCAGAAGTCATTCTGCTTACATAGCATGTTTTGTGTAGCTTTATGTACAAAGCTGTTTTGTTAACTTCCGTCATGCTGAATTGTGCCAATACAATATACACGCTCACACAGTGCAGATATGCAGCATATTCAGAACCTGTATCTGACAGTTCCTTTCCATCACTGCTAGTGACACAGTGTAGATGTCTTCAAGGATGCTTTTCCTGTGTACTTTTTGTGTATTGGTGCACAAGTATGGGCAAGGAAGGAGAGTTTACAGAGCTGTTTTCGTGACTTAGCATGTTTACTGTATTTAACGTGCCTGAAATAGCAGAAATAGTTAGACTGTGATCTGGTGCTAGGGAAAAATAAAGAAAAATTTTGAATATTTTAGAACAGATCACTGTCAGGTGGCTTTAATATTAAATATTAATTTTTTTTTTTCTTTTAAAGTTGTTGTAAAGACACTTTTCTGGAGATGTTCTGCAGCTAGCCAAGAGTTTCTGTACTGGGTTAAATGTAAATTGCCTAGTAGGTGCAAACTTAGCTGGTTGCTTCTTGCAAAGTTCTCAGTGTCATGATGTGGCAAACAGTTGTTTTGGAGCCTTAGGGACTGACCTCTGAGGCTGTGCCTGCTTGCTACTGTTTAGAAAAAAGGTCTTGACTCTGACTGGCCTCAGTGCTAGAATCCTATTTCAGTCTTGAGTTTGGTGTTCTGAAGCAGAAAGATGATGGTCAAAAATATTTTATTATGCTGTCTGCTAACCAAGCGAGGTCTGCTTAAATGCTGGCTAACAGAGGACTATTTTGGCAACCACTAACTCATCACCTCTCCTGTGCAAACGGCTTTTGCCTGCTACATGAAATAATGGTGGGCAAGGATGACTTGAGCTCTACACCAGCAAAAGGAAGCCTGTTTGTCACTGTGCTCAGTGACTGTACTGCTGTGTTTCTACCCCTCCTTCTTGGAGCAGCAAGGCCTGTGTTGTGTTCCATACTGTCCAGGATGGGAAGGGTTGTGTATGGGGGCTGAAGAAAAGGACATAGTCTGCCTTCTCAAAATAACGAGACAGCTAACACCACCTTGGAAAAAGACCTGCTCTGTGGAGGAAGCGTGTTCAAACAACATTGCTAGAATAGCTGTAGGGACTGTAATGGAATCTGTTGAAGATTAACCTTGGTGTTTTATAGACGAGCCAGGCCTTCAGAAGAGTTTGACCAGAGTAGCAGTTTTAAACACAAGGTCATGGTTAACCAGTCAGAATGAGAGGGAAGGGAAGTGCGTAAAGCTTATCCTCTCCTAGGTGATTGCAGTAAGAGACTTTGGTATCTCAGAGGCTTTTCTTTTTTTCTTTTCAATTATCAATTTAGATGTGGTCCACCCAACTTTCTGGAGCCTCAGCAAAGTGATGGGGAAGGCCATTGGGCAGGCATTAAGGTAACAGCTAACTAAAAAGGCATGAATAAAATTAAAACAAAAGAAGAGGTAATTGCCTTTTGTATGGATAACCCAGCCTGCAGAGTCTTGATTGTGCCAATAATATAGGCCAGATGTGGCTTGAAATAAGCCATGGGAGAGAAGATTTCTACATGGATAATGGGCTATCTGGAGCATAAGGGATTAATCTGTTAATTTGTTAGAAAGTGGGATGCAATTTATTTCAATGAAATGCATACTTAATTTATCTCAAGTAACTTTTTACTATTCTTTTTCTTGGAAAATGTTTGGGATGACACTTCCACCCACTGCCCTTTGAAAGACCGATGGGAAGGTTTTCTTGGTGTTCAAGTACCTACACAGGCTCCCTGATGTGACTCATCTCTGCCTTCATCCTGATTACTTCTCCTACCTGTTTGAAGATGTCTTGCATCTATTGAAGGCGTTTGAAGGACATCTTACAATTTTCTCTTCCTTTTTGAATATTGAATCACATTGATGGATCCTCTCTATTGTTAGTAATACATGTCTGTAAAGAAAAATGTAGTGTAAATTCTTGTTTAAAGGATATTGTTCCAGGATTCATGGACTGATAAATGGCCAAATTTAGAAAGGGTAGTAGTGAATTTTCTTTTAAGCCAGCCATGTAACACTGCAGGTCTCATTTTTGAGTGTTTAGGCTTTATTGTGGTGGTAGGGTTTTGTGGGCTGGTTTGTTTGTTGTTCTGTTTTTGTTTTTTTTTTTTTTGTTTAGGCTTTTTAATAACTGAGCATTTGATTTCTATGCATAAATCAAATTATTGGAATGATAGCATGATTCCTGATGCTGCTCATGTTACCAGAATCAGAAACAAACCTGCAGTTCTGGTCCCTGTGTGGGCTTTGAAGTGACTTGTGGCTGGAAGCGGAGAGGTAGTCTTTTGGGATGAAATGTTGTTATTGGTGTATCCCAGTCTGGAAGGAGGAAAGACTCCCAAGTTTCCACGTGACTTGGGGCAAACTGTAGTGATAAGTAGAAGTGATAAGCTCATTACAATGAGCTGCCTCCAAGCAGCTGGTTAGGAGCTGTAAATCTGGCCAGTTAATGGCACTTTAAACAGGGAATGACAAGTTTGGCTTATGCCTGGGGTGAAGGAGGTTACAACTGTGGCCCTGGTTCAACAGCTTTCAGCAATATGCTGGATGGATGAAGGGTCCCAGGCAAATGTAATTAATCAGGTTTGGGGTCTTTGGAGTGTTGACAGAAGCATTGTGTAGGATACAAAACCAGCTTCTGAACAGCAGCCTGTATTGCTGGAGTAACTCTGACCACTAGAGTTTGCAAGAGGTTGAATGGCGATTGCTCAGTAACTTTTCTGCTGCGGGGGCTTTGGTGAAAGTATAAACCAGAGTGTGGTGGTAATTCCGATGGTGGTTGATGAAGCAGTGGTGAAACAGGATCATTGTTCTTCTGTAACACATTTTTGCCTTAGCTGGCTACTTCCCTGGATGTGGCTGGTTGCTGTATTGTGTATCCCCTGGTTCTGGATGGCACTTATATTTCATCTGCTTTTAGGTATAGGAAAATCCAGTTTAAAAACTGAAAGATGGGACCAGTTTGTGTCAGGAAAGTACTTATTTCACTATCTTACCATTGTGAGTAAAAAAATCGTCTGATATACTGATGCTGCCTTCCCACTTCAACCCCAAGTAATTGTAGCATGCCAGCTTTGTCAGGAGAAATACTAGCTGCAATTTCCTCCTCAAAGCTAAGTTTTAAAATGAAGGCTAGGGTTTAGCTGGTTTCCTTTGTGCCAAGAAATTCAGTATGTTCTCTGTGAATGTGTAGAGTAACAAGTATAGAATGGGATTTTTGAGGATTTATCAGTAAGCTTCTTTACACTGGAATTAGTTAAAAATGGAGATTGTAAGGGTTTTGTCTTGAGCTGAGTTGGGATTTAATGGAAGATTACTTCTTCCAAATTGATAATAGGGAATCCAGCTAACCTAGACATAAATGGCAAAAGTAGATTTTAAAAAAGAAATTGTCCTATAGTGATCTGAAACTTACTCAGTGTAAGATGGGGATGGATACAGCAGTGGAAGTAATCTGTTGCAGCACTGGCGGTAACAGTTGCTCTCTCTGTGCAGCTGACTTCTATGCAGAAATTTCAGGTTGGTTTACAGGCCTTGGATAAACCCAGCAACAAGATATTTAAGTGAAGTGATATTTAGAGGAATGGAAACTGGAAAAACTACTGTGTCAATCTGTGTCTTAAATTTCACATTTGAGAAAATTAGGCTAAAGACAGCAATGTGTAACGCATTGAGAGACACAAGGTTGAAAAATACAGTAATACTGTGTAAGTGGTTGTAATTCATACATAGTTCTGAGATTTTTTGTGAGCAGTAAAAATTTCGTAATACTGAAATACAGCAAATTGTCCTGCTCTTAGTTCTGCCTCTAATTAACCTTTTCTAACCCAGGAAATTATCATAGTATACAAAAGTAGATTAAACTAACCTTCAGGAACTGCCAGTAACGCAATCATGTGATGTGGTGAATGGAATGTGGCAAATAGCTGATGGGTTGCTGTGAGGGGCATTGGATATGGGCCCTGTGCCTCCAAAAATTAGACAGCCCTATTAAAACAGTCATGCGTTAAATAACACATCACCAGGTCCTTTTGTGTTTCTTTATTCTCATCAGGTGTCGGAAACCATTAGGATCAGAGTTTTCCTTTTCAGTTAGATAATAGGCATTATGAAGTGGAGGAGAGAGAAGAGAGGCTGAGGCCAGCAGTCCTGGTACTGATTAAGGGTGCCTTCCTAATTTAATTTTTTTTTTTTTTTTTTTTTGCTAGGCAGAGTCAGTGGTTTGCCTGTGTGCAGCCTGCAGGCAATAGAAATACATTTTCATTCTAGTCTGTAGTGTCAATAAGGTGTTTTCTAGCACTGAACATGTACTGGTAGGCAGACTAAGTAACTGAAGGGAAAAGTGTGAGATGAAGGACAATACGTAAAAGTAAAGATGAGTATGTACTTTTGCCCTCAAATTAGAATTCTACAGGTGTTGCTTTGTCCACTCTTCCTAGAGTTTTTAAAGATTATTGTTAGATGTTCAGATGCAAGTCATGCAGAGGATACTACAATAATATGTTTTTTTATGCATGAAAATAAATACCCAGTTTTGAGTTATCTTTGCACTGTTGTTGTATGGTGTGCAAGTAATTCCCCCCACCCTTAGCCCTTTCTGTAAGCAATCACTTTACTCCCTGGTAAAAATTCATCCATACTTTAAATGTTAATTTAAGGCAGAAGGTGATTTTAAAGCACAGCAGCTTTTCTGCATAATACCATGTATAGATTACCTTTCTTATGTTTATCATAGTTCATTTTGAAAGTTAGTATTGAATAAAATGTGTAAACAAAACGCTAATGAATGTCTCATTCTTATTCATTAGATTGTATCCCTTCCTCTCGCTTAGAGAAGAGATGATTGAGTAGATATTAGTGGGTAATGAAATTGTACATTAATGCTTTCCTCTGATGTCCACTGTTTGCTAAAAGGACTGAATGCCTCCTCTTCTTGAATATGTAGAGACATTTAACTGAAACTGGGAAACAGATATTCTACTTCTTTGCCATACATCCAAGCAGTTCTGCTTCTGAATCATGAAGTAATATTGCTCTGATGTGGGACTAATTATCGCTCATACTGTGGTTCAGCTGCAGATTTTTATAGGCTAATGGGAGCAGAATAATCAGGGAGAAATTTGACAGTCCAAGTAATGCACATGGAGTGGTAGGGATTTTTTTTCCCCCCTAGCTTTTTGTTTTAAGCAATTACTTAACTGTGAGGAAGTTTCGCTTATGAAAATAGTTATTTCTCCATATGTGCTTTTGGAGGAAGGGACTATATAGAAAAGGAATTCATCTTCTGGGAGAAAATCCTCATATGCTACTCAAGTTAAGGAGTTGAAATAGTTTCCAATATATAGTGGAGTCTATTTGTTCTCAAACTGTTGGTTATAATACATTGGAATCAAAAGCAACAGTTACAGGTTTGTAATGGATGCAGAACAGTATTCAACAGTGATTTCAATGAAAATAATTCACAGGAATCTGTTGACTAACATCGATTAAAGTGTGAGCTACTGCTTTAAGGTATTTGTTTTAATGATATTATTTGTACTTTGATAGCTCTCAGAAACTCCATGCATGGGTAGGCCAGTTGTTTTTGAGCATTGAGCATGCATAAATGTTTCAGTTAAAAGTGGCACAGAGCAGAAGACAGGAAACATTGCTGCAACTTTTCAGATACAGGTATTGAAGCACAGAATTAACCTTCCTGGGTTCTTCAGGAACTCTATTGTACACACCCTGAGGAATTATATCTGTGTTTTTTGTAGATCTAATGAGGTGTCAAACTGCAAAGCTGGCTTTTTATATGTTGCTTGTTGAAGTACATTGAAATGAGAGATTTCCTTACTGTCTGTTTTCATTTTGTAGAGAACTAAAAATAGGAAATTAGAATGAAGTTCAGACATCTGTGCTTCTCGACTCCCCTCTTTCTCTGAGACTGTAATTTTCTTCGTGTAGAGAAAAGAACTGGAAGAGTTGTGGGCAGAGGAATTTAGTAACTTTTCTTTTTGAATATGGGCTAGAAAGCCTTTAATAACCTTATCACTGCCAACAGCATCAAGTCTTCATGGCAGTATGGATTTGCAGTCAGTCGCTTCTGTTCTAAAACATTTCTGTTATAAGGAATAGGTATTACTCTGTATTCTGTTCTGTTGGACTGTACTGATTTTTTTCTGAGCCTTTTGAACATGAT
The DNA here is from genome assembly GCA_013396775.1 of Cephalopterus ornatus. Classification (NCBI taxonomy): domain Eukaryota; kingdom Metazoa; phylum Chordata; class Aves; order Passeriformes; family Cotingidae; genus Cephalopterus; species Cephalopterus ornatus. The sequence goes on along the minus strand of VZRE01013487.1, from coordinate 909,738 downwards.
TTGTTGGTGTAGTGCTGTGAATGCACAATGCTAGAAAAGCAAGTCTCGAAGTACTTCAGCTCCTAAGCAGATGGATAGAGAAGTAACAGTTCTTTCATAGACTTTCTCTGCCTTTGAAGTAGTGATGGGAATGGTGGAAATTTCTTTATTATTAGCAGGTTTGGGCCACCATACATTTTTAGTCATTGGGCATGTTGATCCAAGAAGGAAAAAGAGTAGTTCTCATGGCTGGAAGATGAAGGCTGGGCTCTGCAACAGCTGTGGCTTCTGCAGTCATTTCCTGCTGTCCGGCTCATGCTCTGTATTAGAAGATGACAGCACTGGGCAAACTTAACTCATGAGCTAAAAACAATCTAAGGTCATACTGGCATAGGCTTTTTGCACTTGTGACGGGAAAAAAAGTTTTGTGGAGCTTTGACATTATTACTGATAAACTTAGTACTGGAATAGCTGGACCTGTTTCACTGGGGCCATGTTGCTTGTGTCGAAGTCATCGGTGTGAGCTAGAAATAGCGCAGTGTCAGACCTCCTTGCCAGTATTTGCTCAGTGTTGCCTTGGGGCTGTGGACTCGCTGAGGGAACAGCATCTTGACAAGGTGACTGTCTTCTTCCCACTAGATGGGCATGCCAGAAGACTTGTGTGGAGCCCTATGTGGCAAAGACAGAAACAGTACACAACACAAGATGCTGGAAGCATCTAAAATACTAAATATAAATTCTAAATTCATATGCAGTCAAGGTGAGGGAAGGAGATGGCTAAAAAAAAAAAAAAATGCACATGCAAGATTTAAATTTCCGGAATACCTTCTGAACCTCCAGAAACACAGGTATAAATTAAAATTCTTTCTCAGCTACCTCAGTAGCCTCTGTAAAATGAGTGATACCACCTTGTTTCTGCTGTCATTTTTCAGTTAATATATTGCACTTGGTTTAAAAATTAAAGTGTATTTGAAGAAAGACTAGTCTTACTTCAAGAATGATTCCTTTTTTCATCACTGGATTTAGACTTTGTAGTAGATATTCAGACTTAAAGTGGTCATTCTTTTTCCTTGTGTTTTTTACTTCTGTGAGTCTGCAGAGAACTCTTGCTCCTTGGACTGGCTGTTTAGCATTTTTGTACTTAATGATACACAGAAAAGGAGGAGGGGTTGTTTTTTGCACCTATTGCTGTTCTCACTGGCCTGTTCTCACCAAGGATTTGCAAAGATGATGGCAGGTTTGTCATAAACAGCAAAGCTGCCTTCTACTAACTTGAGTATGCATTGGTTAGGCTTCAGAGACCAATGTGTAACTTAGACACTGATCATATCTGGTTGTCAAGAGAAAGCTCTATCTGATTTCTACGCCTGATCAGTCACTGACTGATATGACAGCCCATGTGTCTGAAGTGTTGAGCAGCAGGTAAGTGCTGACATTTTGATTGGGTAGGCCACAGTTTGGGGATTGACAGCAATGTCTGCAATGACACTGGAAGAGCAGCCAAGAATTTACTTTCAGTGGACAAATGGGATTAGTTACTATATTTAGCTGACATTAAGCTATAAATTATCTGAAAGGTGGAAATAGATTCCACTCAGAGTTCATGTAGAATTTCCATTTACTGATCTGGCTGCACTGAGTCTGAATGTTTACAAGGGTCTTCCTGTACCATGTTGTATGTGTTTTTGATGGATGTTCGTAGAACTTAATTTGTTACAACATTCAAAGAACCCAGTTAGAAATTAGGCCTGGTCATCCCAGGTGCTGTGTAAAGTCATAAATTTAAGCCCTGAGGAGATTACACTGTATTATCCTTGTTCTGAGAACAGCCAGGTATTTGCTTAAAATTAAGCTGATGAGTATTTGTGTTTAGGCTTGTGGGGTTTTCCTTTATCGATAATTTAATGTTAAATGGCTGTTTCATCTAATCCTTCTGTCTTTAAGGTAATTGCAGCTAGACATTCATTACAGGCAGTCTTAGGATGTTTTCAGAGGTGGAAAAGTCTGCAATGCTCAACTCTCTGTTGAGAAAATGGATGGCCATTGACTCTGTGTACATTTCTCTGGTGTTAGATACTTGCTTGTAAGAAATTCTCAGCACCGAGTCATTCTTTTCCTGTTAATGCATTTACTAGGCTCAGAGTCCTCAGCTTGAGTGTTAGGGTTTTATTCCTAATATTCAGCCTGCTTTCTTAGCAAAAATCAGTCATTATTCTTTTCAGTGAAGTATGTAAAGCAAGTATTGCAGAACTAACATCTAGGTCTCACAAGAGCTTGCTTTTAGGGAGATGTTTATCACAATTCCTAGATGATAACAATTTTCTTTGTCCAGTCTTAAATACAATTTTGTCTTTTCGTTCACCATTATGCAATTCACAAGTGTAAGTATTTTTTTTCTTGTCTAATAGGTTATATTTTATTCATTTAAGTGACCTCAGGCAATAAGGTTTGCTGCTACTGCTTTTTAAATTTTGTTGATTTGTCCATAATTAAGTCTGACAGAAAAGAGAGGGAAGATGTTCCAGTCTCTGAAGAACAGACAGTAAATATAAAATGACTGTTAGCTTTAGTAAAAAAGGTGTTTTCTTTATTAATTTCTACCTATTGCTGTTTATGGCAGGAAGCTGCTGAGTTGTTTGGTGTATTAAGATGTTATAAAAATTTGCTTTAAGCAAATTGTATATGTCATCTTTGTCAGTTGTCTGGTAATTGTGTGACCACAATTCCCATTTGAAGGGAACCTTGGGAGAAGGAGTTCGGTGTACTGTTCTACAAACTTTGCTGGCCAGTGTGAACCTCATGAAGTTCAGCAAAGCCAAGGGCAAGGTTCTGCACCTGGGCTGAGGCAATCCCAAGCACAAATACAGGCTCTCAGGAGAGTGGATTGAGAGGAGCCCTGAGGAGGACTTGGGGCATTGGTTGATGGGAAACTTGACGTGACCTGGGGAACATGCACCTGCAGCCCAGAAAGCCAGCTGTGTCCTGAGCTGCACCAAAACCAGTGTGGCCAGCCAGTCAAGGAAGGTGATTCTCCTCATCTACTCCACTCTCCTGAGACCTCATCTGGAGTGCTGCATCCAGCTCTGGAGTCCTCAACATAAGAAGCACATAGACCTGTTGGAGCAAGTCCGGAGGAGACCATGAAGATGGTCAAAGGGCTGGAGCATCTCTCCTATGAAGACAGGCTGAGAGAGTTGGGGTTGTTCAGCCTGGAGAAGAGAAAGCTCTGGGGAGAACTTACAGCCCTTCCAGTACCTAAAGGGGCTACAAGAGAGCTGTAGAGAGACTTCTTACAAGGGCTGTAGTGATAGGACAAGGGTTAATGGCTTCAAACTGACAGAGGGCAGGTTTAGATTAGCTATAAGGAAGAAATTCTTCACTATGAGGGTGGTGAGGCACTGGGACAGGTTGCCCAGAGATGTTGTGGATGCCCAATCTCTGGAAATGTTCAAGGTCAGGTTGGATGGGGCTTGGGGCAACCTGATCTAGTGACAGGTGTCCCTGCCCTTGGCAGAGGGGTTTGAACTAGGTGATCTTTAAGGTTCCTTCCAATCCAAACCATTCTAAGATTTTATTGTTTTTAAGCTCTAGTACCTGAGCAATACTATGTAAGAATAATCATTTATGCAAATATAGTCAATTCATGCATGACCATTTAAAAGTGCTCTGAAATTTAGAGGTGTAGGAGGCAAGTATTTTCACTGAGTCAGGTTTTCTCTGCAAACATTTTTCCCTTAGACTTAGAGCCTTGTGGGTATTAGCTCAAGGCAGTAGATGAAACTCATGTGTAAGTGGTAAATTAATGTACCCTTTTGTGTCTCTCCTGAGGTATCACTTGATGATTTTTTTTTTTTTTTTTTTTTAATTGAATGGATGAAGGCTTCCCCGTGCACTTCCAGTTTTACCCACTACCTCATGCTGGCAGTAAATAGCCTGCAAAAATGTCATTTGCTGGTGGATTGTTTTTCTGTTTATTGGAGGTGACATGAGCAGTGGGGCAGCGGCAAAGAGGCCGTGTTGCCATTGCTAAATATACATCCCTGACAGTCTGATAATGGGTTCCAGGAAGTTCAGTGGAAAATTAAAACAAAGCAACATTTATAGCTGATTGAACTTGAAAAGCAGTTTTCATGTTGAATGGCAAATATGTGGACTTCAGCATTCCAGGAGACTGATGCAGCTCCACTGGATGGGCCTGACCTTGTGTGCAGAATGGACTGTGGACACAGCAGCAGGCAGAATGGCTTCATCTATAGAGGACTCCATGGGGAGGAAAAATTTGCTATCGTGCACAGAAATAGTTCTCACATACGCCTATATTTATACAGTGTCCACAGGTCTGAATAGCATCTTTCGTATGAGGGTTTTGCAGCCTGTTAGCACTACAAGAATGTCTGGTACTGGGACTGTCTTTGTCGCTGCCAAAGCACTAAAAATACCCTTCTATCAACCCCCCTTCTGAAGCTGTAAGAAGAGTTTGCTTTTGTTGGTTTTGTAAAATAAGGTGAAAGTTACAGACTGTGTTCTCCACAGCAGTATGTGGAGTTTGAGTGTAAAAGGCTCTATTTTCAATATCTTGATTTCTACTTTTAAAAGATACTCCTCTCCCCAAACCCTAAAACCACAGAAAACAAACAAATTAAAAGGTGTTTAACATATAGCAGTCAGTTATTTTTGGTTTATAAGGACCAAAATCTTCTAGAAGTGAAACTTAGAAGAACAATAGTTTTTTGCTCACAACATTGTCAGCTAAGTGACCAGAGTTTGATCTTTCATAGGTCAAACAGCAAGCTGAAAGCTGGATGGCTGTCTTACACTGAATCCTGGCTGCTAAAAGTAGATTTGATGAAGACTGCCTTGTTTAAGAGAAGCAGAAATAGAATTTATAAGTGAGCTACTACAGTTTGAGTACTTATTTCAGATTGGACTAGAGTAAATGTGAAAAGATGACTAATGACTCCCATTTGGTCACAAGAGTATAAGGTTTACTACTTTGTTTCTTTTGGCTGATATTCTGCCTCGAAGTCTGCACATTCAGTATTAAGGGTGTGCATAGATGAAAACATGTCAAGTGCTCCAGCGTCTTGCAGTCTTAGAAGTTTGGCAGATATTACTTTGTTGTTGGACTAACTGTAATGGTGTTTGTAGATACCTTAATGTGAACCTAAAACCTTCAGACTTTTTTGCTTTGCTGTTTTAATAACAATTGTGAATCATGAGGTTGAGAGTGTAGTTTTGTGGGGGTTTAAGTATCAAACTCAGTATATGTCAGTTTTTACATCAGCCATTCTAGAGTCAAAAACATCTAAACATTTATGTGGCTGTATTGACTTCTGGTTACTTGTCCTAAAAAATACATTCAAGGGTCTGCCTATATCTGAATGTGCATTTGGAATGTAAAATGTTCCATCCATTCCAAAATAGCATGGCCCCTACATAAAATCCTTCCTCTAACATCTGAAATAGTTTTAGCTGCATGGCCTATAGCATACTTTTACCTTCTAAAAAGTGCATTGGGACTTGAGCTCTTTGATTGCTATGGGCTGATGGAGTATAAAACCTGTGCACATTGCACCTTGTTGAATCTTGAATTTTCCTTCTTTGTCCTTTCCTTCAAAGCAAACAACTCCCCAAAACAAACAAGACATACAGGTGTAAGACTGTGAGCTGTGCACTTCCTTGCTGCCAGATATTTCTCATATGAAAAAACGGCAGATTGTTTACAAATACAGAAAATGTCAAGTCCATCTCTGCTCCATTCTGCCTCGGGAAGTGTGGGACAGTGCACTGAAAGGATCCCTTTCCATCTGCTCAGCTGCATGTGATGTGGCTCCACTTTTGGTCTATTTGCTCACATTTAGTGTATAAACTTGGATAAACTGGCACCATTTCCTCTCATCACTTAGATGCTGGTGTAACACAAGCTGAGGACTTTTTCCTCTATCATGTTTAATGCAGTGGTTCTTTTCTGTTCTGTTGGTTGTGAGCCACTTGCTTCCAAATGCGTGTACTGTTTTCAGCTCAGCACTATATCCACACGGAGTTTTTGAGGCTGCTGTTGTGCCTGGAGGACCTGCTGAGCTGTTAATAGCTTGTGACAGGCCTGTGCTCCAGTTTAAACTGATCTCTGACTTTTTTTTTTTTTTTGAGGGTTTACAGTTTTTCAGTGAGGGCAGAAAATATTGCTGACTCAACTCCCCCTTTTTCATCTAATGTTTTTTCCAGCTAGTCTCCAGGATGCAGCTGTTTGAGTGACTCTTATGCATTCTGTGGCACTCTGAATTCACTGTGAACTGTAAAAGGGTAATTCTTTTTCAACACTCAACTACATCTAAATTTGCAGTAGACCAATGTTGAACTTTTGGAATTTTTATTCTAATTATTAGACTTTATATTCTTCCATGTCAGTGAAGGTGAGGCCAAGACCCTTACATGGGATCTTTGCTGGTGCTGTGGAGTGAAGCACTCTGTCAGAAGATCAGTTTGTATCGGTCCATTTTTATGCTTCAGTTTAACATGAACACTTCAGAAAGGGCATTCTCTCAATTTTTAAGAACTCCTTCTGCTTGTAATGAGCATTCTTGCAAAGAATAAAGCAGGTCAAATCTGTTGGAGTCTGACATCCTTTTTAACCTCAGTGCAGTGTGTTACCCTTTCAAATTCCCCTGCTGGTCTCATCCTCTCTGAACACAGCTCATTTTAGCTGTTGGTTCCACAAGCTCGTTTAAAATGAGTAATTTATTATGAGTAATGAGGTGTGTGCTTTTATGTGAAAGAAAACAAACCGGCCGCTGTGCAAGCCTTTCAAATTCCTGAGTGTGCTTGGAGGTGTGGGTTACAGGAGAAGCAGATAGCGAGTGAAAACAACTCTCTGCCGGGCTCAGCTGCTCAAAGTATTTGTGGTGTTGTGTGTTTATTTATGAGCCTGTCTTTGCTGGGGATTCGCTGCCCTGTATCCTGGTAGAGAAGACTCACAGGCAGAATGAGGAAGCCCTCATTAATCTTCATGGTCTTGTTTAGAATTTCTTGTGCTGCCTGCTGCGGCTGCTGTTGGAGCAGGGACTGGCCTCTCGCAGTGAATTGAAATGGCTAAGATTAATATTAATCCCTTTAATACTGCAGCTCATGATATAGTCATTAGGTGACTTGGAACTAATCCTGCCCACCTAACTAGTGTGATTTATTAAATACACATGGAGGATTTAGTGTGAATACAGCTTGGTGGAATAGGCATCAAATAAATACCGCTGTGTATCTGTGTTAATGCTGGCAGATTGGGACACAATTGCGGGACAGGCTAGGAAGAAACAGGAGTGCAAGGGATACTTATCATACAGCTCAATGGAGTTTACCTTTTTTGGATTAGTAGTAGTGATTTTTCTAGCTGGATGCAGCATGTGCCAAAAAGTAACTGCAGCCTAAATGAGGCTTAAAAAATAGAATTAAGAGAATGGGGGAAGCACGGATACATTTATACGCTGCACTCAACAACAGAAATTCTTCAGCCTCCTGGCTGTACTGTAAGGAGATGGCACATCCTCTTCGTTGTCTGCTCTGATCCTCCCAATGCAGGGTGCCAGTTAACATTCCCTCTGCAAACACTCAAGGTATAGAATAAGAAGACAGTTAATTAGTACTAAGCTAATGAGCATTAACCTGCTATTTCAAAATAACAGAGGGTCCTATTGCAACAGTTTGGAAAAATAGCTGGTTTTTTTCCATATGTGCATGATATGCATGATATGCACATATGTGCAATTCCACATATGTCTCTGTGGAATTGTTTTTAGTGGATTATTTACTAGTTTTGATTAAGAAGGGATTGTTTATAAGTAAATTGAGCAGAAAACAGTGATCTGGGCAAGGAGTGTATGTGTATATAGTTCTAAAGGGATGACTTCCTGACCTTAGCCCTGGTGATATGCCCGTTTTGACATGGTAGGGAAGAGAGATCAAAGGTAACATTGATCAGTTTCTAGATGCTGGAGGTAGAAGACTGAGAGTTTAGGAAATGATCTAAGTTCAGTCCAATCAGTGACTATTAAAGCTGACAGGCTACAAGACACTGCATTGTGAACGGTACAGGTTTCGTTACTTATCCTCTAAGAAACCTTTGTGTGAGCTGAAGGAGCCCTGTAAAAGCTGGCAAGGAAAGATTAAAATCTGTATGCAAAGATTTTAAGCTCTTTATGCCTATCATTTGCTCTTTGCACTTTAAATCCTTTTAGTTAAAACCATAAAATGTGAAACTTTTTGTGAGACTGTTTCTTTTGAGATGCTTTCAGTAGCTCACTCATGGAGAAAGGATGAAAATACAGACCCAGCATGGCTGCACCAGTAGCTTTTAACAGGTTGGGAAGTAAACGGGGTTATGGCCAGATTATCCTTCCCAGAATGTGGTGCAAAGGGGCACATTTTTTAAACCTGAACTGCAGGCTGGAGAGGCAGAGATGAGTGTGAGGGACAGAACTTGCTGTGCTGTACCTGACACAAATTCAGAAATGATTTATTAGTATATTTTATTTTTCATTTAAATTTTCAGAGTTTTATAACCTTTCTAACCAGCTGTGCTGCTTCCACAACACCTGTATATTCTTACCTTTTTTTTTTTTTTTTAACTTCTGTACCTGTCATTTCTGCCCAATTTTGAAGACTTTTGCGTTTGAATTGAATTTTCTTTGAGACATAACCGATTCTGGCCATACTGAGACCTGTGTTGCTAGGATGTTAGCCTTTAAAAGGGGATAACTTTTGTCAACTGGGATCCAAGTACGAAGTTGTCTGACACTTTAAGCGTGATTCATTTAATTTCAAACCATGTAATAGAAAGCCAGAGATGCTTAATGATAATGGCAGCAAATAATTTTTTAGTGAGATGAGTTTAAATGTCTGGCCTGTTTCAAACAGGAGATGGGACTTCCTTGCCTGTTCAGTTGTCTTTATCAGTCAATGTGGGAATACAGCTGTGACTTCTCATAAGGGATGCAAGGTCATGCACTAGCTCTTCAGAGACCATATACAATTTCTGATAGAATAAATCTGGTTGTAGCTAAGGAAATTCAAAGTATGCTAAATATGAAGCTTGCTGAAATGTATGTTTTGATCTTGTACATTTGGGTCTTTTTGTTATATATTGTCATTGGTTCTAAAATAAGATGGATACAAAAATATAAGATTGTCAAAATAATTGTTGTCCTGTTAATAATTTATCAAATCAATTTATGTTGTCATATTTTATCTAGATCTTTAATAGTAATAGATTTCTGTCATCCATGTTTTTTTCCTTTCTGACTTTGAGGTACCTTCACCCCAAACCCCAAGCCCCTTCCCTAGCACTGCTACAGCTCTTCAGTGGCTAAGAGGACAGTGCAAAAGATCAGTTTTGAAGACAGTGAAATTTCAGTATGTCAGAGGATGTGTGGATCCTCCTATAAGTCGTGTGTCCATGATCACGATACTTTGAATTATTAGAAGTTACCCATCCACACCCCTGAATCTGAACTTCCACTCTGTCCTGTTTATAATCAAGTTCATGATTGGCACATAGGGGTCTTTTAAGGGGTTAGTTCACCATAATGTGTGAAAACAATTTTTTTTCCCAAAAATCTTTTTATCAGTTTCTTAGGCAATATCTAACAATATCCAGTGAACAATGGGTGCCCCTCTTCTCTGAGACAGAGAGGAATGTGTCATTAGGGCCTGTAGGGTCTAACTACAGTTCTGTAATCTGTGAAATTCAAAGATTAGGTGTAAATATACATTGCTATAGTGATATATTGATAGTTGGGAGACAGGAAGTACAAGTCATATGTAAAAGAATAAATGAACACCTGATTGTAATTCAGCTTAAGTAAATAAGCTTATTTTCATGTGATATGACTTAGGGAATCATGTCTGTTTTACTTGGAGTCTTAGTTAATTTCATTGGAGGACTCTGGGGAAAGGTTGGGTTTATGGTGGGTTTTTTTGGTTGCTTGTTTGTTTTTTTTTTTATTTTAAATTGGTGTGTCAATTAATGAAGATAACTTGGAGTGTGAAAGTAGGTACTTGAGGTCAGATGGAACATTTATTATGTAGCCATGGTGAGGGCAAGTGATTAATACCTTGCTTTGAGGGTCTTTTGTAACCTTTAAAGTTAGTTTATGTAGTGAAATGGATAGTGAAAACTGTCAGTGATTTACTGGTTCCTGTCAAGGAGGTGTGGTTAGAAAATAGTCCCTTTGTACTTGAACAGAATTTTGTAGGCATTTGGGAAATAAAGGCAATAAACCAGATAAGGACTGGCTGTTAATCAAGGTCTTTCCCACCTGTCTTCATCTTAAATGTGGATACATAATAATCCCCTTTTGAAAAGAGCGGAGCAGAAGTTCTCTTGTCTCTCCCTGGCACAGTGTTGGGCATCCTGGAGATGACAGTAATCATGTGTTTACTTCTACTTTAGATGTCTGCCTGCTTTCTTCTTCTCCCTGTGTAGTTTGGTGAAAAATGGTTTGAGGGGAAGGAAGTGTTATAGCATATTTAATCTGCTGTTATTTACTAATTATCTAGGAAGATAAGTATACCTGCTAGCCTCTCTGTGCACATCTTCTGGCATTGATAACCCCTCTTGAGATCTCTCCTTTCAGTGAAGATACATCATTTATTTTCTTTCCTTTTTTAAATGCTTTCCTGCTGTTCTTTAATGGAACAGTCTTTGGTGAATGGGATCTAAATAAGGATCACAGAAAAGGCAGAGACACTTCTCATATGGGGCAGGAGATCTGCAGTCGTGAATATGGATTAATTCCACTTGTACTTAGACGGAAATTCTTTTGAGAGAAAGTTAAATAACTAGATATGGGAAGTGGGACTGCAATCTCCATCCCTGGAGACTTTCGAAGTTTGACTCAACAAGGCCTTGAATGACCTGTTAGAACTCCAGAGCCGTCCTTTGAATGGAGCAGGAGGTTGGAGTAGGTGACCTCCAGAGAACTCTTCCAATCCAAACCTTTCTGTGGTTCTGTGCTGGTTGATCTTGGTAATTCTTAATCTCCCCTTCGTAGTTATGTCTGATAGCAAAGCGCTGCCTGTTTGTTTAAAAAATAATCAGTTCATCTTTAAAATCCACATATGTTCGCACGTGCACATACTCTTCCCTGTTCACTCTGTACAGTTCCTCTTTATATGTACTTGAATGGCACAGATGTCCTAAGTGTCAGCTCAGGTGAGTTCTGTGCTGACATGTCTAGTCTTAAACAGTGGAATTATCTTGGTTTTCCAGTGTGTTTCAAAAAATGTGGGAGCAGGTAAGGGAAGGATCACTTCCTTCCGTTTCCCCCCAGAACCTCATCTCTGCTTGAAATGAGAAATGAGTCTGAAGGATTCTGCTGCTCCCTTGAGCATGTCATTATCCATTTGAAGGAACCTAGCAGGTGAAGCGAATATATAAGGAGCATTTCATTTTCTCCTACTCTCCCAAATGCACACAGTTGTGGATGTTTGTGCTCAACAGAACCAGTGTGAAATTTAGTCACAGCCACAGCATGTGTTCTGATTTTCCAGGGAAACTTTCTCCCAGCTGTGGCTTAACCATTTCTTCACTCTTCTTTCTGCCTCTCTAGCATTTTGGGAAATTTCAGTGAGCAGTTGCTTTGACCAAGGAAACCTTGAGAGCTGGAAGAAGAATTAGTTCTCAGTGGTCATATTGGAGAAGGGAATAAGATTAAGTAAGGCTGGGTGTTGATGGGATGTATGTAAGGGGTTTTATTTTGTTGGGGGTTTTTTGTTTGTTTGTTTCTTTAAAACAATTGAGACAACTCTATTTTTGCAAACTTGCTGTGCAGTCCCAGCACCCCTCCATTTTTTTGTCCTATGCTAGTGGCAAAAACTAAACTGAAGGTACACTGCTGCCAGTAGTCTGAAGGTGCAGCTTATCTAATATGAGGGCTGCCATACTGTTGTAAAAGTTCTGACCCCAGTAAAGCTGCATTCATCTTAGGAGTTTTGTCATTCTAACTCCTAGGCTTAAATTACATTCCTGAGGGAGATGGTACAGATGCTGTATTGACCAGGGCAAAAAGGAGTGCCTTTTTTTTTTTTAAATTTCTTTTAATCGGAATTTTTTCTGAAAGTGAGAGCATTTCCTCTTCGTGGAAGGAATCTGCTTGCAGGTATATTTTAGTTTTTTGAAGCCTATTATAATGAGGAATAAATGTGTTTGACATTCTTTCTCTGCACTAGAAGAGCATATATGGAATTATATTTTGAGTTATCTGTGCGTCCTTCTGTAAAAGAAGGAAGCTTCCCAGCAGCAGGAATCTATATTTCTAGATTTTTAATCTTATTTTGGTAAACAACCATAGTCTATAATGTCTAGTAATGAAGTGATTCCAAATCATACATCACTGTTGAGTCATATTTTACACCATTCTTTGAAAGAGCGTTGTCAGAAATGTGGAAAGTAATGTGTACTCAGCACTGCCCATGGTAAAATCATGAGGCAGACAGAGGGTGAATAAGATACTTGGTTGTAGAGGGGACACGGTACTTTGGAGCACACTATCTTCAGCTGCTCTTTCTCTTTGGCCATATTAAGTTATGTTGTGGCTTCCTTTGACCACTGCTGCTCTTTTCACTCATTTCTCTATTTGGATTCTTTTTGTGCTGTGATTCAGTCATTCACAGAGCAGCAAAATGACATCGCCAGACTGCCTGCTGCCAGATCACAGCAGCTTCAATTGGAAACTTAAAAGCTGAAGCAGGTGCTGGAAACTCTATTCTCCCTTTGGTCTGATTCATTGAGTGCCAGCCTTCAGCTGAGGAATGGGGAGGGAAGGAGAATTGATTTTGTGACTAAAATCTTGGACAGATTAATATTTGCAGTGCTTCAAATAGTAGTGTGAAAGCTCCATAAATTAACTCTGAACTTAATAGAGATTGAGGTCGTTGCATTGTGACTTGGTTTAGATCTGAAGTTGTGACTCTGGGCCAAGGTGCTGTTTGTTTGTTGATGTTAAGATTTGCAGCGGAAGTGGTATTTTTTTAAGGGAAGACAGGAAAAACATGCTCTATTTCTACTAGTTTTATCAAAGTTTCCAAATTTGGTAAGATGGGGTGTTTGTGTGTGTTTGGTTTTTTGTGATTTGTTTTGGTTTGTCTTTTTCCAGGTCAGTTACAGCCTGAGTCTGCAGCCTCTGTTTAGAAAACTGATTTAGAAAATCATTAATGTTTTCTAGGGATATTTCTGGAATGAGCTCCTTGGTATTTAATTATTGCTGCTACTAACCAGTAGAAGAACTGGGAAGGGAAACTCTTCACTCAGTGAATGTTGGAGTGGCTAAATGTACAGTATCAGAGGGGGCTTTTTTTTTTTCTGGTAAGGATAAATCAGAATTTAAATAATTTAGGTAGGATGACGTCTCCAATGCCCTGCTGAAAGGAGGACCAGCTCAGAAGTGAGATTGTGTTCAGAGTTGAAGTCAGCTGAATTCTGAATGTTTCCAGAGATGGAGTTTCTACAACTTCTCTGAGCAGACTGTTCTGGTGTTTGAACACCCTTCTTTAGAAAATATCTTTCACAATATCTAATTGGCATTCCCCATGTTGTAGCTTGTGTCTGCTGCACCTCATACTCTTCTGCACTCCTGCATTGCTTTATTCTTGTTCGAAGAGATGCTTTTCCTAAAAGCCTAAGGTTGTCTCTTCGTTCTCATACGATCTGGCATGTTTGGACTGGCTTAAAGACTTTTTCGTGTGATGTTTGGGACAGAAGGTAAAATGAATGCTTCTGCTGTGGGCTTTTTAAACGGCTTGTGTTAAACCAGATACGGCCCTGCAAGCTCTGGGATTTCTTGACCTGTAGTGTCTAACAACAATAACAGTTGTGGTATAACAGCAACCTCTGAGTTGTGATTAAGATTATCAGTTGAATTTGGATGTTTGATTCCAAAACTTGGTCTAGAAATTGCAGTAGTGCTTTGAGAACAAGACGTTTACTTCTCTGAGTATCACTCAGCACTAACAGATGGAAGTGCAGGAGCAGAAAGCCCCACAGCTGATTCGGGGTTGTCTGAGGAATGGTTTTGGGAATGCTGAATGGGCATGAGACATTAAAGCATTTTGAAAGGTTTATCTTCAGACAGTGTTTAGTTATTAGCCTTAGGTTTTTGGAAACTTAATTGAGATGTTATGGATCAAATAGTTTTTGTAGAAGCCTTAAAGTCTCATGTCTCAATGGTCTGGAACAGAACTTACGTGTAGGTCTTTTCAGGGCAAGTACTATCTTGTGCATCATTTCCACTTGTTGTTGGAGAGCAGTGAAAGAGTTAAAGTGAAACATCAGCTGGATGTTTTTACTCACCCTTAACAGGAATAACTTTTGCCTCTGCTCATTCACTGATCCTCTTGTCTGTTGCCTTTTTTTTTTGTTAAAAACATTCTTTTTAATTCAGTGTGATAAAACATCCGTTATTTGTAAGTTGATTGAGCATAAAGTATTTCATTATAAAATGGTCATCCATCACTGGAAGCTGGGGGCTGCAAAAAACATTAACTGTGCACTTTTGGCTGGAATGCAGCTTCTCCGGAATAATGCAGCTTCTGTGTAAAGTATGCAGCATAAAAAAATCAACTGTTCAGGAAAACAGGTGCTTGCCTTGCTCTCCCAGAGCTTTGGGATTTCATCCCAAGTTTTTGGAAGGGCCCTTGAAATCCTTCTGTTACCTAGAGTCACTTTCTGGTTTAAGCACTGGCCTCAAAGCTGAACAAAATGCTGCTGTGTGCGCAGTGGTTTCATTCTGACAAGGCCGTGAGAAGTTACCAGCAGTTTAACTGCTGCTTTTTAGAAAATGATGTGCGTTTTCTTCCCCTCATTCATTAGCTGCTCTGAAAATTAGATAGCCTTTTTTTTTACCAAGTTCCTTAACACTGACACCCGAAAAGTAAGTGGCCAGGCACTGCCAAGTTGTTTCTGGATTTCAGTCCAGGTTGTCCCTGTTAATTTCCTTGATATTTCACAAACTCATCTACTGGTTTTCTATGTGATAAAATATAAAGATTATTTTGATCTTAACTGGTGTTATGCAGTCGTATTTTCCTAACTTAAATATCAACTTGAAAAACAGCATTTTTCAACAAGAGTTTTAGTTAACTTTTGGGTAGGGAAACATGGGTTAGGGCAGGAAGCTTTTATTGGATTGCTGTCTCTGCTTTTTGGAGCTGCTGGTTTTGATAATATTTCAAGATATTCTAGTGGCATGGCAGTTAAGGTGAAATTTGTTCCTTTCTCGTGTGAGGAGTTTGAAGCAGTGATTAAGTACTTGCCCAAGCGCATGAAGAGTAGATGAGTGGCAGAGGCCGAGAGTAGACTGATTTGCCTATCTGTCATCAAGGATCTGCTACCACTTGATGGTCAGTTTATTTGTATATGTGTTTATATCCTGTCAGAGCAAATTCTGTAGGTCTAAGCTTGAAAATCAAAAGGAAATTCTTCTTTCTTTGGCTTTTTACCACATCTTGGGAACAAGTGCTGTTGAAGTATAACGGTTCTATCCCAGGGGTCATGGTAGTAGAAACGCCAGGGGTGAGAGGTTAAAGCAGAGTTGTGTTCAACTGACCTGTTCAGTGTGTGTTGTGTATTCCAGTTCGAGAGCCAGGCTGTGTTGTGCCCTAAGGGGACAAGAGAGGGATTGAAGAAGCCTATGTAAGTGTGTGAACCATGGACTGGCTTGAACAAACAGCTGTGTTTATCTATGTGTTGAAGTTTTGCGCTGTGCTGTCGCTTTTAGGTCAGTCTTGCCCGGAGAGCATGTAGTCAGGGATGGCCTTTATCAGGATTGCTCAGCTGAGCTTCTGAACCACTCAGAAGTGGTTTCTTCTGTCATGAGCATCTACTAGATCAAAACCATTAGCAGTAGACTAAAATAGATCTATTTGGCACTTTTTTTAGAGACTGGTGTTCTGTTTCTAAGGTTAGTGCCAGTGGCCTGTATACCAAGGAGTTACTCATACTCCTTAAACAAGCTTGCTGCTCAGGATGCCAGGCGTCCTTCATCTGCTAAATGACTGCTTCAGAGAGGCTGATGTAATAGGGAGCAGGACCATGGGCTGCTCATGTCAAGCCATACTGTACCTCATTCTTCAGTTGGTATTTGCAGTCTTCCCAGGAGAGATATGAGCTGTCAGTACTCTTTCTGTCAGACTCTTTCTGCGCTGAAAAACTTTTCAATTTGGGAATGTTAGACATGTGAGCAGAAAAATTCTGTCCCGAACTGCAACTGTTCATTGGCCAAAGATGTTGCAGAGGGAGCTTTGACACAGTCTGGTGTTTCAGAGTATCACGTAGTTGCATTTATAGCCTACTTGTATACTTGTGTGTGTTGTGAAACAGTAGCATAAGTAGGATTTGTAGCATTACTTAGACGTCCTGATGGAAATCACATCAGAATCCTGGGTAAGTTTATAGAACTAGGAGTAGGGCACAATGTGAAATCTGAAAATCCTAAAATTCTTTCATTTCTGTCACACCAGCTTCTTGAGATGGTGCAAATGGAGCAAAGTCAATAGTATTTAATCTTATAGGCTGTATGAAAAAACTGTTCTTGGCAAGTTTGCTTGACCAAAACAATCCTAGCTTTGGTTTAAGAATATAAATTATGAGCCTTGCCAACAAAGATCATCTCTTGCTGGGGGAACAGCTAGTTCAGGTTCAATTCCAAATGGCACCAAAGTCCTCCTGCTTGGAAAAGGAATAATTCAGAACTACATGTACCGTTTTTTTCTGCTGGAGGCAGAAACTCTATTTAACTAGGTGTAATAGAGCCTCTGAATCTGAGAAGCAGGCAGAATAGAAATCAAAATGTACTTTCCCACCTCTGACCCTTCAGATGGTGCTTTGACCCTAGTAATTAATAAGATGTGTTAATGGAGGCTGAATTACTGTCTTCATGTTCAGGTATAGTGAAGTATAATGCATAAGCTCCCAAGCAGTAGAGAAAGTAATTGCTTGTGTGTTCCTCTGTCCAGGCTGCAATAAGGGCAACAAACTTCTTATGAATATGTGAAATCCCTTCATTTCTTCACGTAGATTTTTAAGTAATTTTGATTCTTTACAGACATTTTATTGTTTTATGGCTGACACATGATTCCAGGGCATGGAAAAAAATGTATTTAATGGAGCTGGGGACTGATGCAATATTGTTTCTGTGATGCCTATCTTAAAATATATCCTAGATGGTGATAACTGAAGTTGAATGGTATTCACAGATCTCCTGAGATGCAGCAACTGTAAATGAGTGTTAAAACTCAGCTTTCTTCTTCTTTTCATGTACCATCAGTACCTTGTATCAGTAGACTGCTCAGCACATTGCAGTATGCAGTAATTGGTTTCTTTCCCCAGTCCATTTGCAAGAACATAATACTCTCTTGTCATCATACTAGGAATTGAGCTGTTTTTTAATGTAGGCAGTCTGAATTTCTGCTTGTGTATGTGTGTGCACAGATTACTGATGCTTCAGTTATTGCGATGGGGGGGGGGGGGAGGTTGCTTAACGTTTTTACTATTGGAATGTCTTAAGGCAACAGTTGGATTGACTGCCACCAGGCCAGTCTCTTCTCCCTTTTGCTTCTGTTCTCCTTCTACTCCTCTAGGTTTGAAACTAGTATCCCCATGATGTTTCATATCATGCTGTCCCTGAGTCTCCCATTTTACATCTGTGGTAACTTAGTGTATGGGTTCTTGAGCTCTGAGCAGTTGTATTTTGCCATTAACACTTGGGAGTTTTACTTTCTGATAATAACATGGCATGGCACAATGTCTCCTAGATTAGTTCAGGTTGAACAGAAGAATTTGTGTAAATCATAACAGCAAGGTACATTAAACCTGTGAGAGATTTTTGTCATTAAAAGATTGTCTTTCCTCTTGGGTCTTCGGGCTTTTCTTCATTTCATTCTTTTGATTTTGTCTGTCTCACTGATGCTTTTTAGATTCTCTGGCAACACAAGAAATGTCTTGGTTTGTTTGGGATTTGTTGTTCTTCAATTTTCTTTTTAATTTTTCCCCTTGGCTCTCATGGGCTTCCCTTGAGGAAAGGGTGAACAGAACCGAGTAACATCCAGACAGCTAATTGATGATAAAACTGTAATCTTTTTCTCCAGCTTCCTAGAAATAGTGAAGCTTTCCTTTTCACAACATGGTGAATTTGCAATGAGAGCTCTATTCATAGCATGGTAGGCACACAAAGCTGTGGAGAATTACTGTGCTTTAAAATAGTAGGGAAGAAGTTTTAATTTCTCCTGGGGTTTTAAATTGGCTGCTTAGTTTGGGCCTGGTACCGTGCAAGACGTGTAAAATATCACAGTGAAGCAAGTCCAGAGATGGAATAGAGTTCTGTAGAGTGTCACAACCTAATTGCTCTTGCTTCAACATGTGCCAATTTCTTTTAGAGAGGAAGAAGAGTGCTTAAACTTGACATACATCAAACTTGTGCTGTCAGTAAGATGAACGGATCAGTCCATCCTCTGGACTTGGTAGTGTGCAATTCCCCATAGGTTTCATTTAGCCTAGTCTGTCTTGTTAGAGTGGCCACGCTCTCTTCCTCGTATTAGAAGGGAACCTTGGGAAACCTGGCCCTAATTCACAACCGCAGCAGATCAATAACTATCAGTGTTTGGTCAAGGGTAGATGAATTTGTCATGGGATGGCTGCTTTTTGGTTTGGTTTATTCTGGTTTAGTAATTTCATTTAGAGTTTAATGTCCTTGGCTTGGAGGAGTGTCTGTGGGTTCTGAAGTTCAGAGCTGGTGCAGGTTCAGCACAAGAACTGGCTGTTGTCATGTGCATAGTGATTTTCTGCAAGAAATCTTTTGAAACTACTTCATCCGGTTCTGAAAAGAGACAAAAGGTGAAGCTTGCCTGCATTTAACTCACTCCGTTGTTAATGGGATAGTTTTGTTTGTTTTTTCATTTTTTATTTAGGAGTAGATGTTAAGCTTCCAGTTACCAGAGAAACTTGTGATTTAGCTCACTGAGGGTTTATGGGAAAGTTGATTTTTCTCCCCTGAAAGCTGTTCAGAGTGTCATGTTAAGCAACTTACACACACAGGAAAATAAACCCCTTTGGAAAGGAATAAGATCTCAAATCAGTTTTTGTAGACCATCAAGGAGTTCAGTTTTCTGGAGTAGCATTATGTGCCATTACAATTGGCATGAGCAGTTTAGAGCTGCATCTGTCTGTAAAAGCCACAAAAGTAGTTCTGTATTCCAGAACCTGTCAGAGGTTCAGGTCAGGTGTACTTCCCCCATCTCGTTTCCCTGAGAGCAGTCAGCCTCGCTGTAAGGGAGATAAAAAAATTATTTAAGTAATTCTGAATTTGCTTATTTTTATCGTATGCATGTAATCTTGCTGTGTGATGTGCTAGCATAGTGAAGTGGTGCTCTAGTGCTCATCCTCTACTATGATGGAAAGGTTTCATGAAAACAAGGATGGATTAGCATTGAAATTACAGTTATTGCTCTTCATACTGGCACAAAACATTGATGAGAGACCAATTTGCAAACAGTGGGCTTTTACTATGTACAGTTAATTGATTTGTTGGCTTTCATGTGAATTAGTCATGTCCTTTCAGAGGTGTTCAGGTCACAGGATGGGAGGAAATACTCTAGGATTTGTAGCAAGGTCTTCTCCTGGTGACCTTCAACCTTGCTATGCTAAATTACTCCTCAGTTTGCTTTAAGACCTATTCCTTTTTTGAAGCAGAGTCTTGAATATAACCTCTGACCAATACATGTAAACCATAGCTCAGAAAAAAGTTTGTCAAGACGCGATTATACCTATCTCTGCTGTCTCCTCAGTGCTAAGCACTAAGGACAGAATTAGACAACTCCAACTTTTGAAATAACTGCATATCCTAACACTCAGCAGTCTGCATGACTGGCGTTAAAAATTCAAGGCGAAGCAAGTAGTTGTGTCTGTACTTTTAAGCCCATCTGAATAGAAACCATGAAAGCTTGCCCCTTGTGTAGCTCTATACTTCCTGTTGATAGCATTTGCTTTCCTTGTGGTTGAAGTGAGTATCTTCTGCTTCTCATAATATCACTCTAGAACAGAATATTACAGCTGGATGAAAAGCTCTTAAAGTAACAGTAGAGACACAGCTGGAGTTTACAGTGTAGTTTTGCTAAAGGTACTCTAGGTTACCTGTTTATGAAAAACTGCCCAGGGGTTTCTAATGGTCTGTCAGAACAGTTGAATTTGAAGCATGGCATCAGATGAAACCCCTAATAACTAATGGCTAACACTGGTGGCACTGTCAGTGCTTCTCCTTCACCGCTAGATGTAAATAATTCCTATAGAAAATGGTATTTTGGTTGAGTTTATGTTGCCCTGACCAGAGGATGTGAAGAGTCAAATGCTCAGTATGCGTTCTGTCATCCTTCCCCAAAATAAAAATCTCAGTTCTGAGGGGTGCTTGAGATCCTGGCACTATGGAACAATCATTTGTTAAAGTCATGTTTAATGAAAGGGAGATAAACACATGAAGCTGGAGTGTGACAAATGAAAGCATTTGTGCCATTGTAATGAAATTAGGCAAACAGAACAGGCTTGACAGCTCTGGGTTCCCCTTGTCAAACTGCATTTGTAATTCTAGCCTTGCATTCATGTGAGGCTGTGAATGGCACTGTTTCCCTCTTGATATGGTGGGCCTGGGCCCCCAAATGACCAGTTTAATTCAGAGGGCATTAGCTTTGAAGACTATATTTTACAGACATACTGAAAAGGATTGCAGTTAATTCACAGTTCTCCTTTGTTGGCTTGAATACCTCAATTTTCAGCTTACGTTTACTTCTATCATATGTAAAGCTTTTGATACCGCTAATTATAGTGAAGTATTGATTTCAGAGATACACAAAGCTTGCTTCTACACATCCCCTTGGTATGTATGCTGTGTTGTGCAATCCCTGCATCCTTGTCAAATAGTTTACAGTATTTATGTGTTCGGGAAACTAGGATGTAAACTTTGGGCTCCTCAGCTTCTCCCTAGCTGGCAGAATCAATCCTGTTTTCTTCATCAGTATTAAGAGCTTAGGTTGGGATAAGACAATGATACTTTGAGGAACCTGGATGGAATGTCTGGTGGCTACTTTTTGGTGACCTCTTGTTTGTAAGTTTAGTGGACATTGCCATCATTATTTTCAGGAAGTAGAACTTGAGCTTGCTCAAGTCACATTAGCTGCTGTGTCAGACTATATACATGGCTATCTCTTCTCCTTTCAGATCAGAAAATCTCTACAAATGTGCTATACGTTGCACTGTGTTGCAAGGGCTGGTCTAGAACTTACAAAAAAAATAAGACCAAAACAACAATAAAACACCCTTGTAGGGGAGAGATGGTAACGGATTCTTTTCACTTGAAACAGTGTACCAGTGCTGTGCAGAGGGGAACATAAACTCAGGGTCATCTAGCTTAGCTTTTTCACACTTGTTACCCAACATTGATTGGCTGTTATTGAACTGTTAAATGTCAGACTAAACTTGCTAGCCAGAAGTAGGGTGTGTCTTCCATTGCAGGTGCAGGGTGGCGTGTGCTCAAGTTGGTCCAGAGGATTCTTTTCAGAGTTGCAAAAACCATGCTCCTCCTCCGTTGATCGGCCGTAGAGCTGCTGTAATTGTAGTTTTGCTGGGCTCCTAGAACCAATATGCGTATATTGTTCTGTGCCTCTTACCTAGCTAACTCTATGTAAAGCAAGTTCAAGCTCTGAAGATTTTTAGAGGAACAACTTACTGTAGTTCTATTTGCTAGATTTGTTAATCTCTAAATTAACCAGCAGATAATCACAGGACTAACTCAAAGGAATTTCTCCTTTCCCTGTGATCCTGCATTTTGACTTGGCTGAGATTAAGCCAGTACTTATTCCAGGAGTTAAAATGTTTTTGCAAATCTGAAGAGTATGGCCAATCAGAACTTTTAGTTGGTTTTAAAAGGGAAGTACAATTTTGTCCTTTTTACTTATAACTTACTCACTCTGGCCTGCTGAGGCAGACTGCAGGGTCTTCTCTCAGGTGAAAAGACAAAATGTTTTGGTGTTAGGTTAACAGAGAGTAAAGTGCATATCATGCAGGCTAGAAAGGCAGTGTTTGCAGAAAGTGGGTCTGAGGGTGAGCCAGGAAGCACTTTCTGGTACCTCAGTTTTCTGTGACATAAATCCATTGAGCCCAAGGCAGGAGTCCTGAAGAGGTAGATTTCTGCTCCGTTACAGTGTTATTTTTGTCTTTTTCTCACCTTAAGAAAAGAGAATACCTCTTCATTTTGCAGTTCAGTATGTAACCAGGGAATGTAATAACACATGCTTGAAGCATTGCTCTTGTCTGAGCTCGTCTGCATTGGAGAGGTGCGTGGGATACAACTGAGACAGCCTTTCTGAAGGCTGAGCGTCAAAGGCCAACAGCTGCTGCGTAAGAGGAGTCCAGGTCATGTGGTTTGGGTTGCAGTTGCCTGTCCTCGGGACAAATGATGTTGAAATAACTTGTCATAAACAATTTTTTCTCGTTCATTTACTCTGATTCGGAACGCATAGCCGATCCTGATAAGAGTCATTCAGGAGTGAAGAGTTGAACTGCCAGAGAAAGCAGCTTATGTGAGCGTTTTAGATCAGGAATGTGCCAACAGTGTGCTAACAATAAGAAAACTCTTCCGAGGGGGACCTGCTCCTGTTCTTCAGGAGAAAGGGGACGCCAGAGGTCTGATGCAGCTTGTTTGCTGAAGTGCCAGAACAGCTGGATGGGATTGCTGAAATGGGAGTTAGGTGCTCAAACATGAATTAGTTGTTTAAATATCTTTATTATGTGTGTCTAAGTGCAAATAATCCATAGGACGAATGAGAAAGCACTGTGGTCTCAAAGAAATTCTGTACTCATTAAAATAGCCAGCCTGAGGAGTTGGCTTTCTGATATGCTATTTAAGATACTCTTTCCCTTCTTCTTAATCTCTATGCTCTCCTTTGGGCTAGCTGAGCTTTTCTGGGTGTAGTGCTGATGCTGGTCTCTGCATCCCTGAAATTTCGTTGAAGGGACCTGTGTGAAAATGGGAAGTGCTTTCCAGCTGGTCCCCGAAGCAGACCAGGCTCTTCACGTAAGACTAAATCATGTTTTAATTTGAGTAGATTGCAAAGGAGGGCAGCTTGTATAGGAGCCCCTTGAGAAATTTTGCTCTCCTTGTGGACACTTGTTCAGTTTTTCCTCTTGTAATAACCTTGGCTGAAATCATTCTTGCAGGGCTGATGGGTTTTCAGGTGGGTTTTTTGTTTGGTTGGGTTTTTTCCCCAGAGTTGAAAGTGGTTACCTAAGCAGAGAACCATCCCATGTTTTCTAGTTCAAATGCTGAGAAATGTCTCTTGCTAGAAAAGAAAACATACTTGGAGAAACCTCTCTATCGACAATTCTGAATTCTCTCACTGGTTATGGTTTCCTCAGTTGTAATGCCTGAACCTGAATATGGCAGAGCAAGAATCAGAGCTGAGAATTCAGAGCTGCTTTTTTTTTTTTTTTTGGAATGTTGTTATAAAAGTTTGAGTATGTCCCTCCAAACATTTTTCTTATATAGCCTTTGTTTTGTGAAAGGAATTATTAAAGTAATAATTGATTTTACTGCCTTTGCTGAGGTTCTTAGATATTTTCAGGAGAGATGGCATTGCTCAAACAGTTAGGTGATAGCAAGACTTCATATAATATCTCTTTGATGAAGTTTTAACTGCTGGGCAGAACAATTCCCTCTAAAGACTATGGTCCCTCCTTACCAAAGTATTGTGAATAGAGTGCTAATCGGTTCTGTGTTCTAAATTAAACTTGAGCTGTGGTACAAAAGCTAGCATGGAGTGCACCTTGCAGTTGTAGTTATTGATCCAAAAGGGCTGGCAGGTTGGTTCTGGGCACTGCCATGTTCCATACAAGGCTAAGAAAATCTTTTGGGGAAAGAGCTACTGAACTAACTTCACTGAGCTCAACAGTATAGAGATAAAAGAAAAGGATTTATCTTTGATTTACTGGCTTCTTTTCAAAATTGTTACTTGGTTAAAAAGTTCCAGGTAGCTTTAGTGCCTCTTTCAGAGCTGAATCTTCTTCAGGCAATGGGAGTAATCTGTTTCAAGACAGGATACAGTAAGAGTAGCTACACTATGAGTGGTTTTCTGTGCTCCCAAACTTCCCATTGGAGGAAGTACCACTACCAAGAATAAGTTCTGCTTTGAAAAGCGATCTGGTGACCCCTGCAAGTCCTCAATGCCTGCAAATGCCTTTGGTAAGAAGAGCTCATTGTAATAATCAAGTGAATACTCCTCAGATGCAAGCAATTAGCAGTGTCATTGGTGTTTCACTGAAATCTAGATCTTTCAGGCAGTAGTCCTTTAGTGGGTAAGTCCTGCACTAAAAATGCTCTCTTCTTGTCTGGTATATTTTAATTTTTTTTCTAATAACACAGCACCAACTATCTGCTCTAAATAATTTTACAGCATACAGTCCTTTTCAGCAAGCTTAACATAAAATGCTGTGTTACCATAAAAGCTGGAATCTCTGAATATCAGGGAAACTGGCCAGAGTTGCTGTGTAATCAACGGTATGTGCCCAAGGTAAATCCTAATTATGACAAGGCATTTTGTGATCTTCATGTCAGTTGGGAATTTCAGTTAGGCTGCAGGAGAATCTAATTTTTAACCATATCAAGATTCACAACTTTATTGAAGGTAAAAACCTGAAACTCCCCCTACTCTTGTAAAGAAAATATCTATTTGTTGTCCTTAAAAATCTACTAATGGATAGTGTGTACCCTATACATCCTCTGCTAGCAAGTTTGTCTTAATTGCCTCATTCTACACATGCACTGATGAACATCTGCTGAAGTCCCATTTTTCTTACTAGTCAGGGTGCAGCTTTTTCATCCTTGGACTCACTGGTTTGAAGGAGGCTGGAGGAATTGACAGGGTTATGGTCCGTTCTATAGAAAGAATCAGTTTTGGGGAAGAAGAATTGGAGTTTTGATCTCTAGTAGTCTTACTATATTTAATGTTGTCCAAGGGCTTGTATCCAGACAAGTGTTCTGTAAAGCACACTTAAATAAACATCGATGAAAGCGTGTCTTACGATCCTCTGCATGTCCATGAGCTATTGAGAGGTGACACAATTGTAATATCACACCAGGATATTATCTGACAAATTGGGGGAGTTATTCTTAAGCCAAAAAGATTGAATCATCAGATTGCTTTTAACCTCTCACAAGTTAGTGGTGTTGGCCTTATTTGAACTGGTGGTTGAAAGGTAAGATATTGCATCCTTTTTTTTAATTGCAGTTTTGCTTTAGTTAACAGCCCTTTGATGTTCTTCTCTGTGCTCTTAACTATTTAAAACAAAAACCCCTGCATTGTTCTTCCTCCCCTCTTCCTTACCATAATTTGTCACACTTACATTAACATACTTTCTGATAGGCTCTTTACTTTGATACTTAAGGCTTTTCGATAGGAACTATGATAAAATGGAATTTCTCTTATCTTAGAATAAGGTTGTTTTTTTTTCCTCAGTAAAATAATTGAACTATGTTGGTAGATGGAAAAGCAGCAGCTTGTCTAAGGATTCAGGAATTACGGTCTTTTTTTTCTCCCCTGCCTCAAAGAAGCTCCTATGACAGCTAAGTGCAATATTTGATTATCGATGGTATAAATGCAAGTGATCCTGTCACACTGTTAGCCATTAGACTTGTTAACTTTTACTAGGAATAAAATGTAGGTTTCAGCAAGTTGAGCCAAGTGTAGTACTTACATATTTCTGGTCTCAGAATTATCCAGGTTACTTTTAATACATTCTTCTCTGCTTGTGTACTGGCTGTGTTGTGGTTCCTTTCACCTGCTTTTTAATGCTTTTTCTCCTAAATCCCCCTCAGGGCTCCTCTTGTCTTGATTCCTTGTGTTTTATTTGGTTGGGTTTGTTTTTTGGCTTGGTTTGGTTTTTTGATTTGTTTGTTTTTTGGTCAATTTTCCTAGTTATGGTTCTTCTCTTCTGTATTTCTTTTTCATTCCCGAAGTGTCCCTTGATCATCTTGGAAAGTTTAGGAGCTTGTTAGTTGTTTTTTCTCCAGCTCAACAGCTCAGTGCATTTGCCTTTTTGTACTGCAGCTTTAGAGGGGATCCTTCTTGTCCAAAGCAGCAAGTAGAGAAGAGTACCCCTTTTACTTCTTTGGTTGAGAGGCTTACACATTTCTGACAATATTCTGAGCATTCTGGGAATAAGACAAAAGAGTTTTTAAATTAGTTTATCTTGTGGAGTTTTCCCATCTTTGCCAAGCAAATATTTGGTGTTGAAGAAATGCAATTTGTATTCAGGCAAAGAGCTGCAAGAGTTCCAACTAACTTGGTTGTTGTTCATTTGTACTTTGCATGTAATTAGCATGAGGCTGTATCTGTAGTAGGATGTTACAGAAATGGCAGGAGGTGGGGCAGAGATAGTTCAAGGGATCACACAATTCCAGGAATAATAGGAAAATGCAGCCGTGTCTCTCAATGAATTAAAGCATAAATTTAGGCAGCAGTGGCCTCTGTAGCATTTACAGAATATTCCTACAATCAAATTTCAGAAGGCTCTAGAAGGCTATTTTGAAGATCATAAGAAACTGAAATTCACAAGCCACTGCTTTAAAAATATATACATATATGTATGCGTGTGTTTGTGTGTGTATATATTTAAAAGAAGCCCTGACCTTCCCACCAGTCTTCTAAATGTAAGCTAAAGCAGGCCTTTTTCCTCTGAGATGAAACTTGCTGTATATTCTTAAAGAGAAAATTAATACAAATAAATGAAGTCTAATTTAATGTCTCTTTAAAATTCTTTTTATTTTACAGAGCTATCTGAAATTGAACCCAATGTCTTTCTTCGGCCTTTTCTGGAAGTCATCCGTTCTGAAGACACTACAGGTCCCATAACTGGATTGGCTCTCACCTCTGTGAATAAGTTCCTCTCATATGCACTAATAGGTATGTTATGTGACTTCCTGGGATTTACCAAAATGCCAGCCAAATGCATCTCTGTGAGCTGTGTCTTTGGCCAGGATACATGCATGCAGTCTTAGCACGGAGATCAGGGAAATAGGAAAATTGTCATTAACACTGGGGAAATAGGCATCTGCAGTTTCTTAATATCGTACTGGCTGATCTTTCATGTCACTACAGAATGTCTGGAGATGGAGCCAAAGCTTCTAGTCTGCCCTGACTGCTGTGTGTGCTTGTGGCCTGCTGCAGGACTGTGGTGGGCACCAGCTGCTTTTTAATGCCATCTGAGCAAAAGGCCCAGGGAGGGGACAATACCAGCTTGAATTACAATGTTGTAATGTACAGAAACACAGTAGGATTTATTTAGTTTTGTAGACTAATATTTCTGCTCTAGAGTGAGGATGTTTTTTTGCTCTGTCCCAGACCTTATCCAGTGGTGTGCCAGTACTCTTCACTTGCCACAGTTGTCATGGCAGAGACAGTTTTGCTGCTGCCCAGACTTTCAAATTTGCACATTCTCCTTTGTATCTGTGAAAAGCTAATAATGTGCATGTGGTCAGTTCCCATGGCTCAGCTGGCTTGTAACTCATTAGCTGGCTTTCTGTCTGCCATCAGTGTGTCATCCTGTTGTTAGTGGTGCTCGATTTTTCTCTGTAAGTTCTGGCCGTACTTTCTGATCATACCTGTGTGAATTACAAAACTTATCTATGTTTGTTTATATGTAGTCTCATTTGAAGAAAATTATTTTACCAGTATTCCTTCCCCCCAAGTTCAGATTTCTCAGTTCTTTTTCTCTCTTACATTGTAAGTGAACACTATTGAATTTTTGGTACTGTTGTTTTATATATTTCTTTATTTGAAGTTAGCGTGAAGGAAGTTAGAGAAAGAAAGAGCTTTATGTAAGTGCAAACCACTTTTGTGGGAAAGACACAGAATTAAAATGAGCAAAAATGGAGACTTGCAGGAAAAAAATATTAAGAGTTGGGTGAAAATTTAGTGTATTTAGACATCAATTATTGGGCAGCATTTGATATAATTAAGTGGAAAAAATTTAACTAGAATGATGCAATATTGAGGTAACTTCCTAAGACAGTGTAGAAATCTAGACATTAAGCCTGTAAAACATGTGCCTCAGAAGGATTAAGCAATAATGCAAAATATATGACTTTTCAGAATTAGAAGGAGGGATAGGCTCTTTGTCTGGGCTTTTATGGTCTGCGGGATCAGAACATCAGGCTTGTATCACATATCCAGGCATGTCTGCACAGGCAACCGTCTATAAATACTTGATTTGAGGCAGAAACAGGAAAAAATGTGGTTAAGAACTTGTAGCCTTTCTCTAGCTACTTGTTGTTTAGAATATTAATTGGGTCACTCCAGCGAGGGCGCATCCCTGTAACTGTTGATGACCGTGTGTCTTTGTAGCAGACAGTGGAAAAGACTCTCTGCCTGGCTTTTTTTGTGGAATTGAATATGTAATCTGAGACCTTCGTTGTTGCTTCAGGTGACATTCAGAGCAGCCTTGTCCTTTGTGCTGCTCCAGATACCAGTGAGGCTGGGATTAGTGGTGCTGACTGAACATCTGGCTGGAGTTGTGTTGTTAAATTTAAGCTTTTTGGTCTTATAATTTCTTTTTGTAATATGAGACTAAAGGTAGTCTAAAGACTGTTTGCCTAAAGATAGTAAAAGCTTAAAACTTTTTAATATACAAATCTGTTTCAAACTATATGGAACAAGAGAGAAGGATGCTGGCACAACCATGGTGGGGAAATTGCAGTGTGGCAGATATTTGTGGTGCATTTTGGGGCTGCATAACTGACAGGTGAAAACAGCACTTTTTAAAAAAGTGACCTTAGTTCTGTGTGTTTTGTGAGTGGTTGGCTTTTGCTGTACCCGCTCAGTCAAAAACCAGGGTGCAGTGAAAGGGCCAAACTCCTCAGATAAATATCTGTGTTTAAAATGGCTTTCTTTTCCCATTTCCAAAGTATTTAATTGTTAATCCTTGTGCAGTCTTATTGTTTTTCTTATTCTGTCACACGTCTCCTTTTTAGGCCAGTATTACTGAAGGATATGTTTTAAAACCAGTTAGAAAAGAATAATTCTTGACTAGGCTTTGAGAATTCTGATCTCTAGTAGTCTGAATTGCAAATTCAGTAATATTGTAGTGTGCAATCACAGCTCAGTTAGACAAAATGACTTGATATCCACCATGTGTGTGTTTTAGTAGGAATAGTTACCCTCACGGTGATTATCCTCTGCTCTAAGTACTGCTTCTACAAGAGTTTTAGTTGATAAACTACATAGTAACTTTTAAAGTACTAGAAAACTGTGTGACAATACTCAACTCCCGTCGATTTTTATCCCTCAGATTAGTTATTTCCTTGCTCAGCAGTTTAGCAGTAGCTAGTGAGCTGTCAGCCTGTTTGATGAGTTCAAACCTTAGCTATTGGAAGACTAGTGGATTAATTTTGGAATTGGGGTTTTCTGTATTTTCCTCAGAAAAGGTGTGTGCTCTTTCTATTGTCACGGTGCGTGCACAGCAACTTCTGGCTACATTTCTAAAGTTACCTTTCCCTGATGTTCCTGACAACTATGTAAGTAAGTAGGTGTTGCCCAGTTTCCAGTGAGATGACTTGCTGTTCAGGGAGTTTAAAGGTTCTTCTCCTGTTTACCTTTTCTGTGTCCTTGGTGATTTATTTTAGTTGCATTGAAGGTAATACTGAACAGCCTTCTGGCTTTCCTAGAGCCTGGATTTTCTGATTTCTGCTTGTTCTTTTGCTCACCTGTTGTAAGACTGCACCCCATATAAAATGTGTATATCTAGATGGGGTCTCTAGATCTTTGCATTGTAGGTGCAATTTTGAAACTGGTATTTTGCTCACACAAACTTCTTTTTGTTAGTGATTCTGAGCAGACATCGACATATCTTTCTGTACTGTTTTCTCACAAGGGAACAAAGAAGCCGGTTGATTTTTTTTTCTGTATCTTGTTTCTGCAAAGTAGAAGTATCTGGGCTTTTAATTGAACTCAAGAGGTTTTATAAATTGACCTGAATTTGCAGTTCTGTTGCAGAGAACCAGAACTGAAGTAGTCAGGCGTGATGTGTGTTGGGAGAGAGGTACTGAAGGTAGGGGCTAGAACAGTGAAGCAGTACTCATAGATCTGTTAAAGAAGCATATGTGCAACTTGCTTGCATTTCCTTTTCACACATACTATTTATCCATAACTACGACTAAATGTATCCCTAAGCTTAGAGCAACTCACATCTCCTAGAAGAGGTGACAGTGAAGTGAATCTGTGTGTTCTGTCTGTGGGAGCCTTTTCTGCAGCAAGTGGCTTTTTCCTCTTGATTCCCGCCTGGCTGCTTTCCACTGTACTTGTTGAGGTTGGTTAAGAGTAATGCTAACGTAGGTGCTGGCATTGTAACACCACTGGTCTTTGCCTAATTTAATTAAGACAATTCAGAGTGGTCCTACATCACCATCGGTGGTTTAAGCTATTATTTTCTTTTATGAATAAGAGTGCATGAGACACCAACATATGACTGATTTTAATGCCACTGGTAGAAAAGTTGTAGCTTCTAACAGGATTATAAGTCATTATTGAAAGTACACAGAGAACTGCCTTTGACAGCCAGATCTCTTACTGGATGCTTCCCCATATCAGAGTTTGGTATCCTGTTGGGTGGTGCTGCTGAACCAGGTAAAAAATGACCAACTGGTCTTAGAACAGACTCCTTGATAGATCAGTGGGGTTTGCCTAGCAAACCAGGAGAGGAATTCCCTCTCAACTATGCAAGATGTGTGTGTGAACTATGTGGAAAGTAGGCAAGCTCTGCTCTTAATAGATAAGAGATGGTGAAGTGCTGTTCCTATGCAGATTTACAGGATTCTGAAGTACACTGATGCCATTTTAGTTTTATGCAGCTATTAGAAGTTTCTTGTCCTGCAGCCCCTCAGAATCCCCACAGCGTGGTGGAGGCTGCTGTCTTTCGACCACAATAAGGGCAGCTTTCTTTAATAACTAGGGCTTAGCCCTTCCTAGGTGTGCATGTTACTGGAGTCAAAGACGGAGTCTGCAAAGCTTCTCTGCAAAGTATACAAGGCCTTGCTTGGTTCCTCTGTGAGCTTTATTCTTGCTGGAGTTCAAGCGGCCCCATTGCCAATTAATGAGATATTAACCAGTGTTTAGGTTGTCTCCTTTCTTGCCTAATGACTGTTTAGGTAGGAGGGTATCAAGATTCTTGCCCAGTGCCATATTTTTAAGTGAGAATGAAATCAAAGCCAGAGGCAGCTTTTCTGAATGAAACTGTAACGTAGCACAAGATACAGTTACTAACAACAATCTCATCCTAAATATTCTCTCAACTGCACCATTGTTTGTAGCTACAAAAGACTGAAACAGAGAGAAGGAGCCTTGATGAGTGATTGAAGTGAGAGGCCTGCAACTCCGATACCTCAACTGTGATTCTGTCTGTCTGCTGTTTTCTCTGGGGAAAGCTACTGGTCCATTCCTTACTAGCTCCTATTCCTTGGGAGGGATGTAGAATGAGAAACAATTTTCCCTTCTCAATCTAGTGGAACCTGTTTGGCACTTTCTCCTCATGAGAGTAAATTTTAGGTTCCCTACGTTCAAGGGCTGTTTTTTCTTTATTTCCAAGGAGGAATAGAATGCATTTAAAAGCTGATTATGGTATAGATTAGGGAACAGGACACAATCTTGGAAGTTATTATCTAATAACATACAGAACCGGTAACAACTGAATTGTAATTATTTGCTTTCTTAGGTCATATTTTTTTGCAAATGTAGAAAAACTTAATAAAGTCTTTCTAAAAGTTCCCAGTTATAAAATCTTTCTGCTACTGGGACATGAAGACTCTTGTAGACTCAACTCACTGCAAGTCACACAAATTAAGGAAGCAGAAAGCCACACAGTATCTCCATGTAGATGTCTCCACACAGAGGCTGTAGGTGGCTGTTCCCTGGCATGTATTTTTATTCTGTTATTCAGATCCCAGCCATGAGGGCACAGCGGAGGGGATGGAGAACATGGCAGATGCTGTCACTCATGCCCGATTTGTGGGCACAGATCATGCAAGCGATGAGGTTGTCTTGATGAAAATCCTACAGGTAAGTGGAGAGAAATGGTAATTACCATAATGGTTGCTGCCTGTTGTGGAACATATCCTGTTACACGGAGATGAAGAGGAGGGAGCAGTGTTTTGACTCTGTAGGAGCTTAGTGACAGACTTTATTTTTAAACAGATGGCTCATATACCTGTGGTAAAAGCTTTTCCAAATGAAAATAATTAAAAGCTTAAATTAAATGATTTTAAAATTAGGGACTTGATAATGTGGTAGTGTTGATAATCCTACCTTGTGCATGGTCTGTGTTAGTGGGGAGTAAATTAAGCGTATGAAGCTCTTGAACTTATTTTTGAGAAAAAAATCTTTGTAGAGACGAACCTATGCACTATACACCTCTTGTCTGTGTACTTTTCAGCAGATACCTAGTTCCTCAATTTAAATATTGGGTAGCATGCAGCATATCAGGCCTCTGTTAGAAGTGGGTCGGGAGATCATTCTTGTCTCCTAATGAGCTTCTTGTGCACAGGATTCAGTTTGAAATGAGTCCTGGAGAACCCTTAGGTTTTCTGCTCACAGCAGTCTTTCATGAGGAAACCAACCTTCTCTTGAAAATGCATGCAAGTGTCGTGGTACTGTGGTACATACGGGTGCTGTCCTTTGCAGGTGTTGAGGACCTTGTTGCTCACCCCAGTGGGAGCCCACCTCACCAATGAATCCGTGTGTGAGATCATGCAGTCCTGTTTCCGCATATGCTTCGAAATGAGACTCAGCGGTAGGTTTGCTCGTGCTTCTGCACCTAAGAAATGATCAGGTTTCCTCAGCATTAACTAGTTCTGTTTTAGAAGATGCATCCATGGAAAGCTGCTGAGCCTTATATTATTGTGTCTTTCTACAACTTCATGGAAAATTTGTAAGGCACTCACAGTACAGCTTTGGGCTGCTCTTTTCCCCAGCTGTGTGGCGCCACCGTGTGATGCTGTGACCATTTGCAGCAATGCAGTGTTGGAGCTGGTTTTAATAAATTTGCCGTAATCTCTGTAAACAAGACTCGGAGGGGAGTCTGCTTGAAGAAGCCTCTTGATAATATCACACTGAGTAATGACACCTGTGTTATTTGTTTTTGTCTTCGCAGAGTTATTGAGAAAATCTGCAGAGCACACTCTGGTCGACATGGTGCAGCTGCTCTTCACAAGGTAAACCTGCTTGTGTTTGCCTCAGCATTGCCAAGATGGCCCTCTAAGGACAGAAGGATTCCACACTTCCACTTAAGGGCCCTCAGAAAAATCATCCAAAATGGTCATTATTTAGAGGTGGAAGGGGATGAAGGATTTGGCACTTTTCTCTTGGGGTGACCCTGTCAGACTGCAGGGACACAGAGGTAGAGAAGGTTGCCTGGTTTGAGGTGTCCTTTGAGAAGAGATGGACAGCCAAGTAATGAAGAGCTTTAGGGTAGAGAACCAGTTTGAGGACAGAGAATGCAAACTTCACTGAAAAAAAGTGCTCTAAAAAATATAGCTCTCTTCAGCAGAGAGAATAGAAATGGTGTTGAATAGCCACATGTTGATTTCAAGCTGAGAGCTTTGACCTCACATATCGAAGAGAATTTTAAACTCTTGAAATCATGTGTCCTGGACAAATGTTCTGCCCTTTTCAGCACCCTTCAGTCATTAAGATTACTTCTTTTAAACTCAAGTAAGTTTTTTAGCTTCAAAACTGTTTCTCCAAATGGTGAAGTAATCATTGACTTTCTCTGGATATTATAAAAAGGAAATGTGCAGATAGAGAAATACTTCTAGGAGAAAAGGATTGTAGTAAAACTGGCAGCTTCTGAAACAGTCGTATGATGTTTTTTTCCCATTGTCACACTCGATTCCAATGGGATCTCAGGTTTTTTTCTCCTCTGTGCAACCTCCATCATGCAGTGAACTGAATGAATGTGGGGCAGAGTCAGAATCAATCTCATCAAAGAGGAGAGACCACATTACTTTTTCTCAAAATACATATGTGAATTTTACTTGGTGCTTATTCATTACTTACTGTGTATCCTCTCCTCTGTCCCTCTTGGTAAGTCTTGGAGACACCGCCACCATCTGTGCCTGTGGACAGGGATAGAGAAGCAAAGCGGAGGCAGCAACTGCAGGGGTGGTTTGGTCATCCTGCTTTCCAGAAAAAGAAACAGCCCAAAGCTGTGCTCTAAGGCTTTTTTCCCCCTTAGTAAGTAAAGATAGAATTATAGTAAAGGAACAGAAGGGAGAGCAGAGTGTGTGGAGTTGTAGAGCTGTAGGAGTTGTCACTTGGTCGCACATTTGAGGGCAGTCTGCATCATTCTGAGATGAGAACTGCTTATCTCAGAGCATTCAGCTTAATCTTACATCCACTGTGCACCACAATTGTGTTTGTATGGTGCAGAACAGAAGACAACTACTGGGGTTTCTACAAACTCAAAGAAAAGAATTTCCATGGCTAGTAATAACATGTACACTGCAAAAGTCCTGCCATGTATGACACTGGCTCAGCAGTTGTTTGTAGCAGCATCAGAGAAACCTATTTTGAACAAATGTAATTAGTCCACTGCTGAAAAGATACACTGAAGGAAAATAAACTGTACTTACATGACATGAAAATCAACATAGAAAAAATGCCATTAGAAGTAATAGCATGCAAAGCACCTCTCATGTGGGTTTTTTTATCCTCAGCAGATTTTGTCAGGAAAACAAATTAGGAGTATCTCTTTTTGTGGAGAAAACCTAATTTTGGTTTTATAGTATCTGCAGTATCTGCTGAAAAGACCAGCCTGTTTCTTTCTGTTTCTTGTTAACCCAAGTAAGCTTACGTATTTTGGCTTATTCTTTATATTTCAGGTTGCCTCAGTTTAAAGAAGAGCCTAAAAGCTACATGGGAACGAACATGAAGAAGGTAAGACTCAGCACTGTGTTAACTGTTCTGCTCATGTCTTGGGCTTGCGCTCCTCTCTATATTGTTTGTTATCACACTTGTATTTCTTTGTTCCTGCAAGTCCCTAGTTCACTGAAAGAGCATGTTTAACCGCATAAATGGACATAGCTTCATTAATTCTGTGGGATTAAGCCCAATAGCAAATCTTGTTAATGATATTGCTGCCTAAGTGAGACAGTCTGGATTCTGGGAACAGCCATCAGCTGCTCTGGGCTAGAAAACCCCAGCAAATTATGGGACCTGATGGTGATGTTGTCTGTTTATTTGCTGTCTTCTGCTCTCTCTCCAGCTTCTTTCTCTTCGTTCTTCATTCACTGCAGGTCTAATACTGAGCTCTTAGGATATATTTGTCCAGTTCCTTGTGTATAGAAAGAAAACTTTTTGAGGCTGGTGAAACAGCATGAAAGCATTATGAAATTGGGCTATTGCAGAAAAAGCTTTGGTGGGTTGCACTACACTGTGTATTGAAAACCTTAGTTCATATGGTCAGTGTCATCCATTAGCAGCCAAATCGAAATAGACTCTTTTTTTATCTTCCTTTCCCTAAATACACTATTTTCTGAGGTTATAATGCCACAATCTTACTCAATACAGTGAGGTTTTTAGCAGCCGGATTCAGTATTTCAAATACCATGATGTGACCTTATATGATTATTAATGTAATAATTTCTTAGGTGGAGGGAGGTCCTCTTGAGGAACCTCCGTATCTACTTCTATATTCTTTATCCTCCATATGAAGAATGTAAATAAAGGTAAACAATTCTACTATTGAGAGCAACAGGATGGGAGGAAGAGTACTAGAGAAGAAATAACTGTCTGAACTTAATGCTGAATATACTTTTTATAACTCTCACTCTGTTTTTATTTTAATGAGTTAAGAAAAGGGGCAACATAGGTAAATGTACATTTTAGAGCCAGTATAGCAGTGTTTTGAGAGATTGAATGCTTGACTGTAGGAATCTGAAACTAGCCTGGGGCTTTACTTCTTGTATAGTAACCTAAGGACTGCTTGTTTTCCCTTGCTGTGGGAGAACAGTCACAAGATTTTGATGATGGTAGGCTGGCCTAAGGAAAGCTAAAAGAGATCAGGCTAATGTACTGCAGGTATTAGACTTTGTCATGGTCTGTGCACAGGTGTAAAGTGAAGGTGACTGAATTTAGGAAGGCTACGCTACCCTTACCGAGTGATGGCTGCTCCCAGCTCGGTTAAGTGATGCTCTGTTTTGTCCTGTGCAGTTCCTTGTACTGTCTCTTTGCTGTGCATGCCAGGAGTCTGCCCTGCAGCCCTGCACTCTGCCAGGTTATTCTTCTCTTTGGGTTTATTTTGCTTTGTTTAAACCATGCATTTGCCTATCTTTCACAGATTTCTTCATGTCTCCTCAACAAACTGGAGCTAAGTAGTGGGGAACAGCCCAAAGCCCTGAACCAATTAGAGAGGGTATTGCTCTTTAAGAACCTGAAGGTCTCTCTCTCCCTTCTCCCTTCTTACCTTATTCCCCTCTTCCTTCTCTTGTAAACACCACTTGAGAGATAGTTACGTTGTGTGCAGCAAATTTCCCTCCACTCATCTGACACAGCATGGCTTTTGGGGACAGTGCATGCCGTGGTTGCTTTGCAGTGTTGTGGCTGCAGCTGGGGCAGGCTTGGGAGGGAGAGATCCTTGTTTTACTGCAGCATTCAGTGTCTTGGTGAGTGGCACCTAGGATACCCTCATGGCATCCTCTGAAGGAGTGGGAGGGCATGGGTGAGATTTGACAGTGAAAAACCAAAGAAAAGAAACATAAAAAGTGTAGATTGGTTGCTGAAGTCTCAAGTATTGTGTGTCCTAGCTGTTCATCTTGGTTATAGATGTAGCAAATATACCTGAGGAGTCTTTTGACCCAGCATGCCTTAAAATTTTTTACTCAAGGTGGTTCTCTGAGCTTTGTTACTTGGTACAGAGCCACAGAGTTCAGAGTTCTCTAAAGCTTTTTTGAAGGAAACTGCTGTACATTTTCAACATCTTAGGCCATGTTTCTGCTGAAATTAACTTTGTTTCCCAGCACAGTATTTGTTAATGGAGGATGAGTGGGGCTGAACTGATTTGCAAAATGTGTTAGTCCCTGCTAATTCCCCTAAAAAATATTTCTAAAGAAGTACTGTAGGCCTGCAGATTATTGGGTTTGGACCAGTCATAGAAACCCTGAAAAACTAGCTTAGATGGGACCCTCCTCAGTTTTTCATGTTGGTTCATAAACTTAATGTAGCTTTAGTTCTTGTCTGCCATTAATGTTATTTGGTCCCAACAGAGTTGAACAGAATATTTAGAAATGCCATTCGTTGTCCTGTGTCTAGGACAAAATAGTTATCCAAAGAGCATAGTTTGAAAAGATG
This sequence comes from Cephalopterus ornatus, assembly GCA_013396775.1. NCBI lineage: Eukaryota > Metazoa > Chordata > Aves > Passeriformes > Cotingidae > Cephalopterus > Cephalopterus ornatus. The sequence continues at coordinate 872,340 of VZRE01013487.1, read as the reverse complement.
GTGGCTGAAGACTTGCAGATTTATGCAGAGTTACGCAGAAGGAAATGCTACGAAATGTTTCCCTTCGCAATAGAATATTGGGTTCTGCAGTGGGTCAGGAGGAACCTACACATCTGAGTTTTCACGTATTTTGGGGGTGGACTGTGTTCATAGTTGCCTAAGATGCATAAATGCATTTCACCAAATAACCTTCATTAGTTGTTGCAGTACAGGTTGGTATGTAAGTGAGATGACTGGACTGCATCGGTGTCTCCAGGACTTGGATCGTGGACTGCGTTCTCTCTGCATGCTTTTGTGTCTTGAACGCTACTTGGTGTGCTGACCAGTTCCATGCTGCATCTAGAATGAGCTCATGTTTTAGTATAATCACTTTAATTACTAATCATTGGCCCCTGCCCTTTTCTCTTGAGGCTTACAGTATCTTATGGAAAAACAAACGAGTACAGGTAAGGTGACTTGTAGAAGAATGAGATTCACAGACCCTTTAAAAAGAATCTTGTAGTATTACATTTTTCTTCACCTTCCTAGACCTTAGCTAGGGTTTTATTGTTAAAACCTCATCTATCAAAGGAAGCATTTGGAATCTATATTGAGTTCCAAGATGAAAGAACAGTAGCTCTGAGTTCCCTCTGTACTCTGGTTTCTAAAGAATATTTTTTTAATACTAACTTCAGGTAGTTTTTACTGTCAAAAGTACAAGCTTAATCTAATCTCAAGGACGTTGATAATTAGAAAACTAATGCAACTATGATATCACTGAGCATTGGAGAGGGAAGGAGAGTTTTAGTTTATGTTTCAGATCTATTGAAAAAGCTGCTGCTTTTAGTCAAGAAGGCAACCTTGGGTTTAAAATCTCAACCTGTTAACAATACAACCAAGCTTTCTAGTGAAATCAGGAAATGCATTGGAATTTAAGGTAAAAACTGCTTTAGAAATAGTTCCTTTAGTCAAAGGCAAACCATAGAAGTGGTTTTTACATTTTTTGTACACATATTAAAAGCAAGGAGTCATGGAATTGTTACATTTTAATTCAAAACAAAATCCAGAAAGAAAGATGTTACTTTGCTGTCCTTTGATACATGCATTGTTTTAGAATTCCCAAACTCAGTGTTTGTCTGTTTGTTGAAAACAGCATATAGCCTCTTGACAATGAAACATTTCCATTAAGCATTTCTGTTTGCTTTTTTAAATTTTTTAGACCTATGCAATAGTTTGCTACAATGGAGCAAAAGAAGATAGCGAAACTAAAAAAAAAAGGAGGAAGGGCAAAATTATATGGGAGGTAATCCTAGGTAATCCTAGTAGGTAATTGTAATAAAAGGATACCTGTTTGTGTAGATTGCGGAGTACTGGATGGTGTGAGAGGGAGAAGATCTATCGGGTAATCTCACCTTCCTCATCCCCCCAAAAAACCCCCGATCAACACCACAAAAAATAAAAAACAAACCACCTAAAAAGCTCAAATAAACTTAGAATCCAGTCTAATGCTTTGTACTTTGATTAAATTCTTTAAAAAATCAAGTGAGTCTTCCTGCCTGCTTGAAAAAATAGTTCCCCATCTATGTGAAGTTGTTGTGACTCAGTCTCTGAAAGATGGCACAGGGTCATCAAGATGACGACAGATGGGCCTTTTTCTTATGAACCTCAAGAGGAGAAATCTTGAGAGTTAAAGCCCAAGACAATCACTGAGAGTGGATTTTATGTCTGAGAAAAAGTACTTTTTTGAAAGCGCTAATGTTGAACTGAGATGGTATTTGATGTTGTCTGAAAGGGGAGATAAGAAATATTAATTAAATTGTCAGCTTGAATCTTCTGATAGAATGGTCCAAAAGTTACGTGTTTCTCAGGAGCATGACTTGAGGGTAAAAGGAGTGGTGCCGACATGGGTAGTACATATCAGTATCTTGGCTCCATTTTGCTGATTCAGTTTTGCATCCTGCTGCAAATAACTTTTAACTTGGCAAATAATGGCAACAGGATTTAGTAGCTAGAAGTGAAGTCTTTTGTTTTGAAATTCTGTAAAACAGACATTAATGGGTTTAACACGTAATGCTGCCAGGTTTTCTTCCTACTTGAAGTAGTTTGGTACAATGAACTATAAGTCTTCAAATCCTATTTTATAAGTTCCTGAAAAGGAAGAAAAAATAAATATGTCTATTTCTGGAATAGTTGGTAGGTAAAACTATCTGATCTAATTTGCAGCTTAAGCCTTTAATGAATAAAACTTAATATTTAAGGCTCAGAGAGATTTTAGAAATTGCCAAGAATCAAAGATAACACGTTTTATCTATGAAGTAGTAAATAGGAAAGATGTGAGAGCTGACAATTTTTATGTGACAGGATTGTAATCCATAAGCTTTGTAAAACATTTTGAAATCTACAAAATTTTATTTTTAGCTGTGTGCTTGCCACATGAGTGTTTGTCAGAAGATGTGATTTAGAAGAAATTGCTGCAAAATTTGGAAAAAATAACAAGGAGCAAAGTAATTCTGAATCTGTTAATTAACACGCTCAAGGAAACTGTAGCATAGCTATAACTTGGGGATTAGTCATCAAACAAATACAGTTTGTGGTGCAAAGAAAAGTTACACAAATGGTTTACTGCACTGGGACATAACATTTTCACAAGCTTTGTTTAAATGAGAAAAATTACAGGCCAAGGCCACATAAAGCAAGTTAGAATTCTACCTAGAAAATGGAAAGCAAAGGGAAAACAGTAGTGGATCCTAGAAGGTTTATTGGTATTTAAGAGAAGTAGTAGCTAGAAGGAGGCAAGTTGCAGGAAAAGGAATATACTAAGGAATATAGCTGTCTTCTATAAAATTTAAATCTGATTCTAGGAATATAAGAAATAGGGAATATTATAGCCTAAAACAAAACTTAACTGTGATAAATTTACAAAGTAGAATACCAAACAGGGACTGGTACTGAAACTTGCTGAGTAGTTTCCACTACGTGCGAGGTACCTATTCAGTGCTTAAACTTGCACCTAAACTGAAGAAGTCTGACAGCATCAGAAAAGCTGACTGCAGCTACCAAACGCAGGAGTAGGTTCTATCCTGCACTTGGAGGAACTTATTTTATAAGGAACCTGTTTTCAGGCTTGCCGTTACCTTTAGCCATTTAAATAAATATCATACTGTTTTAGGAACTTCTGCAGCATCTGCATGCCTGAAATAACAGCACTCTGCAGCAAGTGCCACACAGTCTGCACTGCTCCTGCTATGTGATTGTTTGTCCAATCAAAGATCTGTATGTGAACTAGATGTAGGATCCTGGTCAAGAAGGATGCCAAGAGTTAAGTTAGATTTAGATTTGAAGAAGAGTAATGACAGAAGGCAGGTGAAAGCAGAGTAGGATTGGTTTCTAAATCACTAGGGTGGTATTTGCAATGTGACTTGCACCAGCAGCCAGTGAAGTGTTAGAGAAATACTTGTTAGTAGTGAAGGATACCTGGAGGAAAGTGAATGTGGCAATTGCTACAAAGATGACGAGTGAATGAGGCAAGAGATCAGTGACAGAGCTGCAGACTGCAATGTGGGACTGGGTGCTTGGGCTTCATTCTCAGCTTGATGGTGAAATCGATGGTGAAATTTTAGTTGAATGTCAAATCTAACTCAAATACGTTAATTGATGCCCTTTGGAAGTCTGGAAGCTTTGGGATGTGCCTATAGTTCCAAGAGAATTCTTTATCCTAATTCAAAGCTGGGAGGTATTGATAGGGAACAGGAAGTGCTGTTGTAATTGAACTGTTAAGTATATATTATAGCAGAGTAACTGCAGTAAATTGTCCCTTGATTCAGGCATGGACTGTTGGCTAATATGTGAGCAGTCAGGGGCTGGTTTGCATGATTTTGAGGTGCTGATTAATTTGTGTGATATATTTAAGTGCTATTGCCTGACTTTGAGGGTTTTGAGATAGCATTTGTGGGTTGGCTTGGGTAATCCATTATGTTATGTGGTTTTGCAGTACTGATATTCTTAATGATTATTGGGTTTCAGTTGAAAATGAGAGCTGGAGGAATGAGTGAGTCATCAAAATGGAAAAAGCAGAAGAGATCACCAAGGCCTCCTCGGCATGTAACTAAGGTCTCTCCTGCGACAGAACAGTCAGCGGGCAATGCTAGTAATACCGCAGGTAAGTTGAAATCTGTTTCAAGAGACCAGAGAGCATCAGTCCTAGAGCTTTTTTTGGATTTGTCTTTATTTCATTTCTCTTAACATATTGTTTTGCATTAGTTTTTTTCTATTGATTCTCAGTGACTGTAGCAATAAAGCATATAATAGCTTTTAAGGTCCAGGAGAAAGCGTTTTCAGGAAATGGAATACGTATTGATGGAGGAAGGCATGATCTTGTGGATATCTTGACAGCATTTATCTGCCTTCATCAAACCTCATGAGGGTAGTTTTTACAAAAGGGAATGGGCACCTGGAGAGGTGGCTGAGGTTATGGACAGCCACGTGGTGAGAGGAGTTGGAGGATGCAGCAGATATGTGGAAGAGATTGAGAACAGGAACACTGGCAACAGGAGACCTAAGGACAACTAGTGACAGGACAAGAGACCATAGTGTTAAGCTGCTCTGTGGCAAGTTTAGATTGGATATGAGGAACAATTTCTTCACAGAAAGGGGATTAAACATTGGAATGGACTGCCCAGTCAGGTGGTGGAGTCACCGTCCCTGGAGGTGTTTATGGAAAAACTGGATGTAGCACTTAGTGCCATAGTCTAGTTGACATGGTTTTGTTCAGTCAGACTTGATGATCTCAGAGGTCTTTTCCAGCCTAATCAACTCTATGCTTCTGTAAGGGAAATGGAGCTGAGGAGGTTTCATTTAATAGGAGATTGCTAACCTAAGTGGCATGTTCCTTCATGTGTTCCCAAAGTGTTTACCAAAGAGTGTCATGCTAAAGAGGGAAGAGCAAAGTGTGACTGGGGAAAATATAGAGGTAGAACTAAGTGATGTGCAGAATCTTAGGTGTCAAAAATGGGAGAATGAACAGATCTCTCACTACAGATTTAAAGAGTGAAAGTGCGCACGCACAGGTCATGTAATTTGAATAAAGGCTACACTCATTAAGGGACAGGGAAATAGGGGTTGTGCTTATGACTGTTATGGGAAGAATAGAGGCCCCGATATGGTAAGGAGGCTTGAAAAGTTATTTAGGAAAAAAACAGAGGGAACAGCAAAAGTACCTGAAAGGGATTGTGTGCACGAAACTAATGGGTATATGCCTAAATCCTTATTAACGTGCTTTGATTCAGCCTGCAGAAGTGATACCATATGTGACTAGTGCTGTGAGCTTAAGGATGTAATGTTGGGGGCCTCCATATCTTACTGTTGTGTAGGAATAGACTAAATAGTTATAACTTTGTAAACTCTGCTCTGGATAAATGAGTCCCTCTGGCTGCAAAGTACTCTGTCTCTTATGAACTCTACAGTTTGATGGTCAGACATAAACATTACCAGTGAAACAAAGCAGACAGGAAAATAGAAACAATGGCTGTGTAAAAGACCTAGTTCTGACACTTATTCCATCACAGGAAACTATGTAGAGTGAAAGATACAAAGTATGTTTTTACGCAACTGAATCATTGGTGAAAACTGAGGAAATAATAAGTATGACCAAATTGCCCATAAGTCAGAACATCCATGCAGATGAGAGCTTATCTCTACATAAATCATCATTGTATTTAAATTTTTAAATAGGTATTAAAATCTGTCAAAGAGCATTATAACTCCTGTAACATTTCAGAGGGGAAGTTGAGTTGTTTTACAAAACATGTCATTAACTCTAACCTTGTAGTGTTAGGTAATACATTAATGGTGCTTTTTAAGCCAGAATCCTGGCTTAGCAGGTGAAGAAGAAAAGATGCCAAAGTTGGTCATATATTTCTTAAAAATCAAGTAACAGTCTGCTACTTACTCAAGACATTTCCAAAAATCAAGTCAGTGGTAAAACGCCACTGTGCAAAACCATATACATTTCATGTATAAATTCATAACTCTGGTTTGTGCCTTTATTACTGTGCTCTGCACTATATCTTCTCTTTTTTAAATATTTGGGGTTTAAATATTTTTTTAAGTTCTCCTCAGAACAGTGAGAGTTCCAAATATGTGAGTTTCTTCAAAAGGAAAACTTAGATTCTTGGAGCATTGTCTCATATTTAGAAATAGTAAAAATTCTTTACTGCTCCATTTCAGACCCATTTGAATTCTATTGCAATTTCCTTTGTTTAGAGAGAATTAAAGCAATAGATTGTGCCATAGATTTAAGTTAAAATTCTCACATTGATTGAAGGAAAGTACTGGAGTAGTTTTGGATTCCTTCTTAGTTATATAAATCCTCTGCACCCTTAAACTAACTATGTGAGTTACCTTATTTGCTGAGTCTGTTAAAGTCTGACTGTTGTCTTTTAATTTGGAGAACTGCTAGTATCTCACCTGTTCATCTGTTTAACTCATTAATACCGAGCAAAAGAGATCTTAGTTTATCTGTGTCCTCTACATTAGTGCATAACTGAGACCATTTGTAGTGGGAAGTAGTATGAAAGTAATTCTTTGTTGCTGTATTTAATGTATAACTTCGTGGTTGATGGACAGAGTAATCATGATCTTTTTGCTTCTGTTTCTCATCAGGAAGTGGAGTTGCTTTCATAGATGCTCCTTCTCCCAGCTCCTCTGGAAGCTCAGAAAACGTTTCATCTGCAGTCAGCCCTGTTACAGACAGTGGTTTGGAGTTGTCCTCACAGACAACTTCCAAGGAAGACCTGACAGACTTGGATCAAGTCGCTTCTTTGGGACTTAATGCAGGAATGCCTTCAAGTGAGGCCAAAGTCACTGAAAATCAAAATCAGCCCGAACTCCAGGTATGAGGTTATAACCTCTCAAGAAAAGTTTCAACTCCCAGCATAATCACTTCCCCCCACAACAGTAATACTGGTGAGAAGATGGATTAGAGCTGCAGATACTTTAAATGGTAAAAATGGTAGGAAGGCATAAAAAGAAGTACTATTCTGAAATTAAAACAAAAAAGCCAAATTTTAACCTCGGGGCAGTAAGAACTGATAGGTAATAGGAGTATTTTTAAAGTCAAGTCCTTAGTCTCACAACCTAGAGTTACGTAAAACGGATAAAGCTAGATGTAAGTGAAAGGGTAGAGAGGATTGCAGATTACCAAGAGGCTCTCTTTTCTCTTAAATTTTGTTTGTCTGATCCTCTTCCATTAGTGACCTATGTTGTTGTAATAGTTCCAAATTAACTGTAAACGTATAAACTATTGTGGTTTTTTTAACTTGTCTAGTGCTTGTTAACTCATGCTTTGCTTCTTTCATTCTGAAATGACTGATCTCAATGAAGAACGAAAGTCTGAGGGAGGAGAAGATCCAGTCAGCTTCTGTTGAGTCTATCCCTGAGGTCCTAGAGGAGTGCACATCTGTAGCAGAACATTCTGACTCTGCCTCAGTTCATGACATGGACTATGTAAATCCCCGGGGAGTACGTTTTACTCAGTCTTCTCAGAAAGAAGGTGAGAGGTGGGCAGTGCTGCCAAAGTCCTGTCTCCTTTCCATTGTTCTGTTTCACTTTATGCTAAGAGGGTGATAAGCTCCTATTCCTCAGCGAGTCTGTAACAATTCAATTTTTAACACTTGCTAGGCACCTGCAAAAAGCAAATCCAAAGTTAAGATTGCTAATCTCTCTTTTTCCTTTAGGAGCAGCTCTGGTCCCATATGGGTTACCGTGTATTAGAGAACTGTTCCGCTTTCTCATCTCCCTCACCAACCCTCATGACCGCCACAACTCTGAGGTGATGATCCACATGGGGCTGCAGCTGCTAACTGTTGCCCTGGAGTCAGCACCCATTGCAAACTGCCAGTCCCTCTTGGGACTTGTGAAGGAGGAGTTGTGCCGACACCTATTTCAAGTGAGTCTGGCTCATGCAAGCTTGCCATATAGCACTGGACAGTCAGACACTTAATTTGCATCAAATAGTTTATTGGAATTTAGTATTATGAGGTTTGGTGGGTCTCGGTCTTCGAACAAGCACTCTGCTGCACTGCACTCAGAGTTCTGAATTGCACCAAATAATGCTGCTGCAAAGCCAGAGAGGTTGTCATGTACTATTTTCTGCAGACCAGGGCCAAGAAGGATGAAGGTGATTTGAACGAACTGTTACTGTGGGGTAACACAGTGTTTTGATATAATTGGTTTTGAGGTAATTATGGGTGCAAGTTAACAGTTTAATTGTAGGCAGAACCTTTGTAGTACCAAGCTGTTAATTGCACAGGGGCCATCTCAGAGGCAGGTTCTCTCCCAAGTTCCTTTACCACTAACAGGCTCTGTGGACTTGGCAAAAGAGCAAAGTTGTAGTAGGAAAAGTATTACCACACACAGAAGAGAACTAAGCATGTTCATCCTCACTAGCAAAAAGTGAGACCAGGAGGTTGAACAAGGGGTTGTTTTTTGAAATACCATTGCTGTGGGAGGCAATGTGTGGATCTCTGGTCGATTGCAGGTGATACCTGCAGTGTCACAGTAGTGCTACTTAGAGCACGTGATGACTTGCCTTTGTAATTTTTAAAGGGTTTTTTGTTTCTTGTTCAGCTGCTGAGTGTTGAACGGCTCAATCTGTACGCAGCTTCCCTCAGGGTGTGCTTTCTTCTCTTTGAGAGCATGAGAGAGCATCTGAAATTCCAGCTGGAGGTGAGTTTTTTGAATATCACTGGGTGCCTGGTAATAGTTTATCGGCCTTCAGTTGAATGCATATAGCTAGGCAGTAAGATACTGTCTGAATGTCAGTTTACCATTGTACAAATAACTCAGTGTATTATTGGATAGGCTGTATAGGCCATTTCTTGTTGGATAATCAAATGTCTTTGAGGCTGCTGTACTATGCTGCCTGCCTTCATACTGTTTTTTTAGAACGGGAAATCCAGGTGCACCAAACAGTAGAACTATTTGAAACCTTTTTACAACCTCCTTCAGAATGAGCCATCATCAATGATGGAGTGTTATGTGGGAAGATGAAGCTTAAATCTCTTTCAGTAGTCCTCAAAGCTATTCACTGCCCTGCTTTCTTTTTTCTTTCCTTAAACTGAGCTGCCCTGTGTTTCTGCCAGATGTATATCAAGAAGCTGATGGAAATAATCACTGTGGAAAACCCAAAGATGCCCTATGAAATGAAGGAGATGGCTTTGGAAGCCATCGTTCAGCTGTGGAGGATTCCCAGCTTCGTGACTGAGCTGTACATTAACTATGACTGTGACTACTACTGCGCCAACCTCTTCGAGGAGCTCACCAAGCTGCTCTCCAAGGTGCTGAACCGTGGCTGGGGCAGGGAGGGGCAGCCCAGGGCAAGGGTGAGCACAGATGCAGGACTTAAGAATGGGAGTGATAGGAAGATCCAGGGTGAGTAAGCTGTAGGGATGAACAAGGCCATTTAACATTTGGAAGCAGAAGAGAAAAGAATAGCTGTGATGCTTCAATAATGTCAGAGCAAATAAAGTATTAACTATGTGCTAGAAAGCTTAGGGTGAAAAGCTTAGGGTGTTCTGTTCTATTCTTTTGGCTTCTGCAAGCTGTGGGGAGAGACTTCCTTTCCCTGTTATGGTGAGAGAGGCATGAAAGTTGACTAATACTTACATGTTATTTCCTAGAATGCCTTCCCAGTTTCTGGACAGCTGTATACCATCCATCTGCTGTCTCTGGAAGCATTGCTGACGGTGATAGATAGCACTGAAGCACATTGCCAGGCCAAAGTGCTGAGTAACATACATCAGCAAGAGAAGGAAGTTGTCAAACTCAGCCCAGAAACCATCAACAGCACTAAAGAAACAAGCAATAGTAAGACCCCTTTTTCTGATATTTTAATATTAAGCTTAGTCCTGTGCTAAGCTTGGAGATCTCATTTTGGTTGCTGTCATAGTAAACTGCTTAAATACATGTTTTCAGTCTTCCTGTTGCACGTTTTATAACTACACAAGGTATATATATATATATATATACACCTTGCTATTTGTAAAATGTACAGATATTAAAATATGCCTCTCATGTGAAGCTTTATGTAAAGACCATGTCAAGACTGGCAATCACAACAGAATGAGGCTATGCCATGGAATTCGTGTAGACAAAATTCTGAGGATACTGCAAAGTCGCAGTTACTGTCAGGAGCTCCTTTGAATAAGCACATATTCATTTTCAAGTGATCAAATTCATTATTTCTCTGTTGCTAGCTTTTTTTTCTTGGCTTATGGGTTTATTTCTCTGTGGGTTTTTTGTTTGGGTTTGGAGATTTTTGTTGGTTTTGTTTGTTTGCTTGTTTGTTGTTGGTTTTTTTAACTTCTACAGATATTGAGAGAGTATTCAGCGAGAGAAAATCTTCCAGTGCAATCTCAGAGACAGCTGGGGCATGTCCTCCCACCAGTGGATGCCTTATGGCTGACCAAATGAAGGAGAGCTGCGCAGAACTGGAAGGAGGAAGTGAGGCAGGTAATAGTCTCTGGAGTACCCTGACATAGTACACTGACTGTGTACATGTTAAGAATGGTCCTGACATTTGCTGACCAGTCCTGCTATGCTGTAGACCATGGTAGCTATTGTGTTCAAAATCAGAAGAAAGTATATGGTGAATATTTGTTCATTATATGTGGACTGTATATGCCTAGTAACTGGCATTTCTTCTGGGAGGGTTTAGATCTGGTGGGTCACTCTGGGGCAAAAGTGTCTGAAATTGATACCAGTGCTTAGTGTTTTGAAGGCATTTAGGGACTTTCCAGGGAATCTGTAGTGTAGGTAGTCACAATAGCCAGAAAATTAAATCTTGGGGATGTGTGAAATTGTCTGGGACAAAAAGCTGCTATGTAATTGTGTTGAAAACATGTGGGTGGGAGGAATTTAGCAATTAAATAGGGGTGTGACTGCCATTTGCAGGACAGCACGTTGCAGCAAAACTCCATAACTGAAAGTTATTATGGGACATCTCATGCCTGAGTGCTACTCTGGGGGTAGGTTTGACTGTCATGACACTTTGTCTTTCTAGCTGAGAAGAGTATCCCCAGGAAGCCTACTCGATTTTCTTGCATCCTTCCAAGCCCTCAGGAACTTATGCAGATTAAGAACAAAAAAAAGGTATGATTTGAAATATACTACAAATGGATCTTTGAATGTTCTCCTTATTTTCCATGCCCTGCGGGCTTTGCATGACTGGTCATATCTCAGAAGTTTTGAGTTCTGGTCTCTGCTGATCCGAATTAAAGAGTCAGTCACTGAAAATCTTGCTACACTGCAGAGACAGCAATGATTATTACGTGTTACAGTTTAGTTGTGCTAAAGGTTGCAAGAGGTGTTGGGGAAATTTTGTGGCACAGTTTGTAAGCTAGGTCCATCTGATTTCTGGGTGGGAAAGTTGCTGGATCTAATTTGTGTTATATGATGACAATCAGGTACTTCCATCAAAAAGGGGAGGTTCACTACTCTTTATCAAAGCTGTAAATGGGGAGTGTACCAAGAGGCCTGTGGTAGAAGTTAACTAGTTTGCTATTCTGATTTGCTTATTTCTGTGTTTGATTGTCATAAGAATGACCAAAAAGATTGTCATGATTGTGGCAAAGCCATTCTTTGTTTTCAGATGTCTGTTTCCTTGAACCTCATTAATTCAAGTTATAGTCTAAACTTTGTACAACTTTTCCATTCCCTGAGTGAGTCCACTCTAGGTCTAGTGTTGACAAAAGTGCTCCATGCTAATGGCTTTGTATTTATCTCTGTGTTGTGTCAAACATCAGGTACTGTCCTGCTTCAGAGACACTTATCTAAAGTCCCTATGGGTTACATAGGATTGCTTGGGGTTTTCCATTGTGGGTTTGTTGGTTTTTTTCCCATTCACATATGTTCTTTGTACAGACTTTGTTCTCTTTGCACAACGTATACATGAGGAAGGTTATCTCAGATGTGATAGATTGTGTCATTTTCATATCGAAATTTAGCATATTCTGGGTGAAACATGAGTGGCCGTAGTAGTTGTGGGGTAGGGAGCCAGATGATACAGTGGAAAAGAAATAAATGTCTTTGAAGGATTTATTGGTGATAAAGAGAAAGGTTTTTTACTTGTATCTGACTAAAGGGCTTCTTGCTTCTCTCTCCAGCACAGGTGGTTTTATTTTACATTATTGTAAGGAATTGATGGTTGTATTTGTTTAAACTTACTTAAACAAAAATACAACAAAAGAAAATACAACAGATCTCTTTCTACTGCCCAGTCTATGCTCTGTGATCCACTCTGGCACTCTCTGGATCTGTGTGTAATTTAAAGCATTGGTTTCTGTCGAGGAAGTTTGCTGGAGTTCTTGAAAATTGTTTCTTTACCTTCAACACAGTGCTGCAGTGGGATAATGGTAACTGCCTTCCTGAGCCACAACCGTGGGGGGAAGTGATTGTCAGCACAGTCTTCAAATGAACCACCGAGTTTTGACATTAACTAATTTCTAAGAAATTAATGGTGGTTTAATTACTGTTTCATTTGTAGTCCTTTGCTTTGCGTTAAATCTTGCTTTCATAGCAGCTTTGGTGATGGACTCTGTGAAAGTCCATTCTTGAGAAGGGAACTTGCATAGTGCTTCTGCTGCCCTAAATGAAAACCTTTGGTAATACTCTGGCTTTGCTGTGCTGGAAAGGCTAGAAGAAATCAAGAGTAAAGGGAAGGAAGATGTTCATAAATCTCTGAACCTGCCCAGAGAAAATTGTTTTCTGACCCTAAATCTGCTAATGGTTTCATCCTGAGCATGGAAACAGGGCACACCAAACGCTGAACTTTAGTAATGCTGATGCTGACATGGCATCAGCATGTTTTGCTTCCTTTAACCTCTGAAGTACTAAACATTACCACAGCTGGAAGGAGGAAAAAAGCTAAATAAAAGCAGAAAACAAATTATGCATCAAACAGAAAGTTTTCTTTGATGTTTCCAAAGGCAATGACTGGGAGCTCAGAAGCACAGGACTGACATGATTATAAATGCAGTGCAAACTGCCAGCAGTCTGGTCTCCTTTCAAGTGGTTTTAAAGAAGTCTATGGACTTAGCCAGTGCATACATAGAATACCCTAGGACTCGGGTTAGAGGATTCACAGCTAAACAGAAATGCTGCCAGTGTCATACAGTCCCTTCAGGCCTGTTAGACCAGGGCAGCACATGGTTGTTCTTTTGTTATGTCCTTACCGGCTCCTTGTTCACTCCATGCTATTTCAGGGTCTGTGTTTCACTGCAATTCTGAGGATGTTCACACAGGTAGGAGAAGCAGAAAGCAGAGGGCTGGTGGCTTCTGTGGTACTGAGAAACCCAGGGGAGCTAGTAATCATGATGGTCACGAATTTAGTTCACTAGGTCACTGCTAGCAGTTGGATCGTGATAGGAGCTAACAGGGAAATGACATTTATTCTGGTTCTTTAGTAAAGTTCATACCACTGTTTGTGCTTTTGGTTTTTCTGAACACCACCAAGAACATTCAGTTAACCCTTTCTTACTCAGCTGTTTTATTACACTGTGACTGTGGTACAGCCTAACTTCCTAGCAGGGCAGGGTATTTGACTTCCCTTCAAAGTCAAAAATGCATCTGCTCTTCCCAGCCTACGGGTGACCTTGTCAGGCTGGAATACCAGATGTTCCTGGGACCATATCTCACTAGCAGAATGATTTCTGGTTCTTAGTTAAGCTTTTGCAGCACTTCATCATTGCATCTGCTGAATAAGTGCCAAGGATTCTTGCTATATGTCTCCTGGTGGCAAGGTAGAGTTATGAGAGCCTGGAGCCAAAGTGGGCAGGAGAGGGCAATAGAGCAGTGCTGCTTTGCAGCTGGGTAGGGTTGATTTTGTCACATGTCTGGGGTTCATCAGAGACCTTCATCTGCTCTGTTTACATACTGGAGCAGGTGAGGCATTTGGAATAGGAGAGCTTATTGCTTGGGTAAACGTTAAAGCTTTTCAAAGGTGGCAGCTCGTGCTTGCTTTGTCCAGAATTATTTGATAGTGAATCCTTGTGAGGAATGCGGGTTTTCTGTTCTTGGTTAGCCTTCTTCCTGGATTACACAATACAGTGAATTTGATCATGCTGAGGCTGATCTTTCTTCTATTTTGTTTTGGTTCAAATGCTAAAAACAATCTGAAGTAAGAAATGCACTTCAAGCTGTAATTATCAAAATGTCTCCTTCAGCTCCTGATAACGGGAACAGAGCAGTTCAACCAAAAGCCAAAGAAAGGGATACAGTTTCTGCAGGAGAAAAACCTTCTTGCCACCCCCATCGATAACAATGAAGTGGCCAGGTGGCTACGAGAAAATCCTCGCCTTGACAAAAAGATGATTGGGGAATTTGTGAGTGACCGTAAGAACATAGACTTGCTGGAAAGCTTTGTTGGGTGAGTATCTTTCTGCACCTCTTTAGTCAGGAAGGGGTGAAAGTTAAGAATAATTTTAAAAAGCAATAGAACAGGAGTTCCTGGAGGCATTGGATTTATATGACTTGGTTTTGTGTACTGCCATGCCATAATTCTTGCATATGGTAACACCTTAGATATGTATAATAGTATGATATTCAAGCTCCTTTCATCAGGGCAGTCTCTGTGAAAACTAGAGAGATAATTACATACATAATCACTTGTAGGGTTGTTGACTCTTTTATTGTTTTTTGCCTGTTCATAGCATATTTCTTTTCTTCTCACCCTCTTCTGTTTACTGTCTGAACAAATAAGACTGTAATCAGTAAGTTTATCCTACCTTTCCCATCCTATTTCAGCTTCTCATTGTATTTTATTGTTTTTGCAGGACTTTCAGCTTCCAAGGTTTAAGGCTGGATGAAGCTTTACGACTTTATCTAGAGGCCTTTAGATTACCAGGAGAGGCTCCTGTAATCCAGAGACTGTTAGAAGCCTTCACAGAACACTGGAGGGTGTGTAGTTGGTGGGCAGAAAGCTCAAAACTGTGTTCTTTCATGTCCATCTGCTTGCCACGATGGACATGTCAGATCAGACTGCCTATATAAGCTTACTGTGCCCTGCAGGCAGCAGCTATTTTGTAGGAGGTGGCAGTGGCAAATAGATTTCTGGGGTGCTTTTTGGAAGCTGGAGCCAGAGCCTGGGATTTTTGTTTGTCCCAGAGATGATTCAGTACTGTTAGGAAAATGGCTGTCTTGGTCACTGGTATCACTGCTCCTGTAGGACTAATTTGTGCATATATTTGCCTTTCAGAAATCAAACGGGTCCCCGTTTGCTAATAGTGATGCCTGCTTTGCCCTGGCCTATGCAGTGATTATGCTGAACACTGACCAGCACAACCACAATGTCCGCAAGCAGAACGTCCCAATGACTCTGGAGGTGGGTGCTACCACCGTAGGCATCTGTCTTCTGTGGTTTTGATAACAATGTAGTGACTCTTTTTATCTTAATGACATTCTCTTTTTTTCCCTTGGCATTCTTCACTCAGATACACAGTAAGCTAGTGTGCAGCACCAAAGTTGAGTATAGTTTGAGTGGGGAGTTGTGGACAAGGGGCAACCTGAAGAAATACGAGCTTAGCAGACAACTTACTGTGTTTATCGAGAGGCTTTCCTTTGTGTGAGCAAACTGTATACTAAGACATAGTAAGACTGAGAAGATTGTTGTACTGCTGTGGGCTTCTAGAGAGTTCAAGTCTTGTGAGTGTCGATCCTGTCATTGTGATGCAGACCTGCAGATGTCCAGCATTAGCTAAGCATGTGTTATGTTGTGTCTCTGTTCTTTCCTTGTGAGCATGGACAGGAGTTGCTGGACACTACTCCCTCTAAGAATAGCATTTAGTCTTTGAATTTTGAGGCTGCATGTTGAAGAATGCAGGGAAATCTCCTTCTGGCCCCATGAAAAACAAGTGGAGTACTGATCCTAGCTGAAGAGTTTAAAGTTGGAGATACTAGGAATTGATATTGGTGTAACTTTTTTCAGGAGTTTCGGAAGAACCTGAAAGGTGTGAATGGAGGCAAAGACTTTGAACAGGACATACTGGAAGACATGTATCATGCCATCAAGTAAGAATCAATCTGTCATTTCCTTGTATGCAGAGAGCATACCAACTAGAGTTGTTGGGTCTGTGAGGTATCTGGAGAGTATGGAAAGCAACTCACCAATCGTGCCTGTTTGCCTCAGACCAAATTCCACCTCCATGTGGGGCAGTAGTAACAAGCCTGTCACAGCAATTGGACTTGGATTTGTATCTTTGGATTTTTTCCATGGTATTTTAATCCACAGATAAAGTTAGAAAATATGTTACTTCTATGAAAATGGAAAAGAACAGCTGAGCAAGACTAGCACATATGGAGTGCTGTATCTAAGAAGGCTCTGTTCTCCAGACCAGGCCTTTAGACTGTTTTAGAACTTTTTATGTGGCTCGAGAGATAGTATCTCATCCCCAGGACTGCACTGGTGCCCTGACATAATGTGTCCAGGTCTCAGTTTAATATATTCTGCTTTTGAGCTCTTCACATGAAGCTGCTATCTGCACCAATCTCTTCTGCCACCCCTAAAGCTCTTGGCACACTGACCGGTATTTGAGGAGAATTCCTGGTGGTTGAGGCCCTTTTGTGCACAGGCAGTAAGCTTCAATAATATATTAAAAATCTAGTCTATCAGTAAATCGAAGCCCAGCCAATTTGAAGCTGAGCGGATTACATCTCTGAGGAGACAGGATGTGACTGACTCTCAGTTGATTTCTGTCTGCAGTTGCTTGTGCTGGAAGCAGGGCAGTGTGATTAGGCTGACCCTCTCTTTTGAGCCTTCCCCAGGAAGGTGGGGTTGCTGCCTGTACTGAATGTCTAGAAGTTCCTCAAGAGGTAGCTCTGGCTTTCAAACAGAGCTCTAGCTTTGATTGGCTTCTCTTCCCTGAGGATGTTCTTAATGTTTTGAATAGTTACCCTGAGAATATCCTCATATCGTTTGGTTGCCTAGTGCCTCTGTCCTAGTCTATTCCCCTTTATCCCCCCTTCACCAGATACATGAGCTGTTTGAGTATGTTCTGTGACTAAAACAATTAGTATATAATCTCAATATTGCTCCATCTCAGACAGACTGCCCCAGTGTCATTGTTAAAATTGAGGAACTGTTTGTTTTCTTTGTATTATTGGGGGCGGGGGGGGAATCAGACTGAAATCTGTATGAAGTAGTGAATGATCTGTTCAGGATCTCAGCATTTCACTTTTCAGCACAATTTCATGTCCTGAGACTTTCTAAGTAAACCCATTAATAGTAATCAAATATGAGTTCTTAGAAAAAATAAGCTGTTGACTGCAAACTTACTTTCCTATATAATCTCAGTTTTAGTAGCTCTTGTCAAAATACGCTGGCACCTGAAACTGAGAAGAGCTTATTACTTATGCATAAATGAAGAGCGTTTTTTATAGTTGTCATTAGCACATGAAAATTGCTTCTTTGGCAGTAAAGGATGTTATTTTTTGATTGCTGCAGAAAGGCCTTTACTTTTCACATTGGCTGCAATCTACTATTCTTAGCGGCTGTGAGACTCTTGTTCAATTAGTTGGTCATTTGCAGAGGATTTTCTCTTGTGCAGTGTTACCCAAGTCTAGGGAGTATGTATTTAGGCTTGATGTATTTTAACCTGTGATTGCAAGAAGTACTTGGCATTAATCATAATTATTTTATTACTGTATAGCTTTATCCAAGTTAGATTAAGGAGCTGTGGCACCCTGGTTATAAATCACCCATCATACATTTGGTTTCATGTTTTATCTTTAATACTACTTGGCTTTCTAATATTTGATTTTGGCATAATATTAATATTTTCATTATTCTTATACAAAGATACTCTTGACTGTTGACTGCAGGGATATGACAATTTAATTTTTTTTTAATCTGGGAATAATGAGATAGGGAGAGCACTCTTAACATGTTGAGAGTTGGGGCTGAAGCTATGCCAGTGTGCTGTCCAAAATTTCCCATCATTTGTTTGTGTTGCATTTTGCACTTGTAGTGTTTGGTAGCTGCTTCTTCAATATTATCCTTACACTGTTACTGCTGGCTGCTTCTGAGAGCCACCAGGCTATATTCAGGTTACCAAACAGGGGCAGGAGAAGCAGAGAAGCTTAGGAAAACAGAATGTTTCAGGAGCTGGCAAAATCATTCCAGAAAAGGTATCGCTTATCTGTGGGACCACGTAAATGTAAATGTTAGGTTTGGCTCAGAATGAAAAATTCAACCTTTCTGCCTTCCTCCATTGTAGAAATGATGAGATAGTGATGCCAGAAGAACAGACGGGCCTGGTGAAGGAAAACTATATCTGGAATGTCCTGCTACATCGTGGTGCCACTGATGAGGGAATATTTCTCCATGTGCCTCCTGGAAGCTATGACCATGATCTCTTCACCATGACATGGGGGCCAACCATTGCAGCACTTTCTTATGTTTTTGACAAGAGCTTAGAAGATACAATAATCCAGAAGGCTATTTCTGGTTTCAGGTAACTCTTGCATTCATGAAGACCCAGAAGAGTAAAAGTGTGGCCATTGTCTTCTGTTTAGATGCTGGAGCCATCACAGTGAATATCAACTCTTACTTTTCCCAGCAATTGAAAAGCATTTTATTGTGACCTATGGTCCTTTAGTTTTGTTCTGTCATTTGTATCGATTCATCCAATCTTGACCTCTCTTGGTTGCCACTCACTGTTTGGCTTGAATGTTGTGTTATTATAAATCAAAGTGCCTGGGGTACATATTTTTAAACTCCAACATGGTTGCATTTAAAAGGCCTACTGACATAGTTGAGCTGTTTAGAACTTGGGGTGGGGGGGAAGTCACTCTTAACTTGCACAGTGTTGTTGGCAAAACGTCTGCATATGAACAAAACCTTTCATGTATATGAGGTCATGCTGTGGCTGAATGATATGGGGATTTTTTTTTTCTTTCCCAGATGACCAGTATTCAAAAAACGTGCCATCTATGAGTAACTCTATTGGAACAAGCTTTGGTTATGCTTAGATCCACACCCAATAACTCCTTAAGCTCTGTTAGTGCACTGCTGTAGCCATGATCTCTTGGAACTAGACCTTGAACCCTACCACCAATTCCAGCAACTCTCTCTTACGTCAGGACAGGAGATTGGGTATAATGCTCAGGTGAAAGTAGTCTATCTGTTTAGACTCACTTTTTTAAAGTGATCTGTGCATCAAGCACAAGCAAATATGAGGTTCTGTGGGTAAGCATTGAGATTATTTGAAGGATAATAGTAGACTTCTATACATCAGCATTCATTATGAGTGGGTGGAGAGGAAGGTCTAAAATGTCAACAGAGACCCTCTCTGGTTAGCTTCCCTGCAGACAGACTTGTCTGTGCTTAGTACATTATTTTCTGTTTTCTTCTTTCCCCAGGAAATGTGCAATGATTTCTGCTCACTATGGCCTTAGTGATGTGTTTGACAATCTCATAATTTCTCTCTGCAAGTTTACAGCCCTCAGCAGTGAGGTAAGTTTGCAAGGAGGAGAAAGAAGCATGACTTCTAGTATATTGGAGCTCTCTTTCTCTGTTAAGCCAGTAATATTTGCTTATTTTAGTTATTATGGTATCTGTAGGTATTTATCAGCCCCTGCCTACAGTTTTCTGGAGGAAGCAATGGAGAGTGTGTAGTGAAGTGAGACTGCCATAGAACAGGTTCAAATATGCAAATTTCCATTACTCGCTCACAAGTGGCAGTTTATACAGAAACAGAATGCTTTGATGTAGAAGTGTTTCTTTCACCTGCTTGATCTGAGGAGGCTTAAATCTCCTTGTGATCCCAAGCAAGTTTATACATTTCAGATATTGACTATTTAGTTAAAGAGCTTATGCAGTGCCAAGAGGGACTATTTTGTGAGCTGTACTTCCAAAGTGTAGGGGTTCTGTGTGGATTCACAGCATAAGTACAAAGGGATTAGAGAAACAAATGCCTTGAATTGTCAGTTAGTGTGTGGAGTCTGGTAATAAGATCAGCTGTCTGCCCCACTTTTGGCAAGCCCTAAAGACATTTCCCTGGGTTATACTGTGAGAATAAATTCGAGATGCAGTGGTTGGTGTAAGCTTTTATTGCCCAAATCTGTTCGTGTGTTACAGCATCAGCCTGTATTTCCCCAAGGTGTTTGATAGACAGTGTGTGGCAGACCATGCTTCTTACTAAGGAGAAGTTGACAGCAACTCCTGTAAAGTGTCAGAACTCCCAAAGAATTTCACAGCATTGCTCTCAGAACCAGCACAAGACCCACAGTGAGCTGAACGGAATTGCCACATGTAAGGGAAGCAGGATGATTCAAGAGTGAAAGCATGGGAGTAAAAAGGCCAAGACAAGTGAATTTTTAAATCCCTTAAAGGGATAGGAGAAAGTGAACAGTCTCGCAAATTAATGCAGTCGATGGAATTAGGTTGCAGGGAAATGGAATGGTTTATGCCAAGTGTTTTGTATCACTTGCATTCTGGCATTTGTAACAATGAAAAAGTGCTAGTTTGACTATTAAAAGACAAGTCCTAAGCAGCGGGGTTGCTTTAGATTCTCTCTTCCTCCATAGCTCACAATAGTAAAGATGCAATACTTGATCCTCTCCAGGCATACCAGACCTCGAGACTACCAAGAGATAATACAAGCAGATGAATGTCTGCCAGGAAACAACAGTTTGACACAGATTTACACAGTAGAAGCCACTAGACTAAGCCCTCAGATGCACCAGCTATTGCCAGCTGCATCCCATCTAGTTGTGAGACTGGAATCTGGAGCAGTTTGAGGTCTGTGTAAATTAAGCAAGCATGTCTTTTGGTGATGGCATAGAATAAAGGACTTCTGGATTTGAAGAAGGCTGAGTTCTTATCTTTGGCCAGATTCCAAGTACACCAATTACTTTCTGCTGTCCTAAATTCCTGTAAGGATTGGAGATGGTAGTGGAATAGGACAATTGAACAAATACTTTAAAGACAGTCTGGTGGAAAGGGAGAAGGAGGGGCCTCCTTCAGAGGACTGAGTAGACAAAGCAAAGAGCGGCTGTTAGGAAACAAGGGAGAACATCAGTGTCACTTACCTGCTCGGCACTTCCCAGGTCAGATCATCCTGGTGAGCAGGCATCTTCTCCATGCACTGCATTTGCTCTGCATGTCCACTTTGTTTGAAAGAAGAGGAATGGAAAGGAACATGGCGGGGAGATTAAGTGATTTAAGAAGAACAAGTGCTCCTCTTTATGATCCACAGTTAAGACACGTACTGACTCAGTGAATAAGTAGTAGCAAAACCTGTGTGTGTTTTAATTCAGTGGTTGTGGCTTGTTACCACAGTGCAAAATCAGGCATATTGCTGTTTGCACTCTGAGACTCCAGTGATGTATGTGTTCATATGGTTTCCCCATACCAACGGACAACCAAATTGGTTGTCACATTTCTCCCAGGTTTTCAGACTGGACTTCTAATGGAGTTTTCCTCTAGATCAAAGACCCATTTTGATAACAGTTTGCTGAAGCAAGAGCTAGTTTTTCTGAATTTCAGATCTGAGATTGAAAGAGTCAGTCCATCCTATCTGATGTCTTCGCTTCCATTCTTGATGGGGGAGTAAGTATGGATTTTGTCCACATAAGCAAGAGAACAGCAAAGCCCATCTCTTGTCAAAAGGAACACTGCAATGACCTTAAGTAACTGCAGAAACATGGAGCATGTTAGTGTATGATAATAGCTCACATGATTGCTGGGTTTTTTCTTGTTTTGGCAGCATATGCTTTCTTGGTTGCAATGACTTAGCACACTTCTTGTATTTTGAAAAGCTATGAGTGCGTTGAACAGATTATGAGGATTTGTGATCCAGCAGTTATTAGCAGGCTGTATGTCAGGATCCATCGCTCTTACTTTGTATCTTGCTGTTAAGTAGCGGTAGGAGTAACTTTGCAAGTCAGAAATGCTTTTGGCCTTAGTTTCCTTCTCTAACAGCAGGGCAATGTAATTGCTGCTTCCAGAGGAAATGTGGTACTTTTTGTAGAAGGCATTGATCCTGAAATGAGTTTCTGTAGCAGGATAATCAGTGAGTTTTCAGCAAGTACTTTCAAAATGTTCTGTCATTCTTGGGGAGCCTTTGTCTAGGTGGTTCAGTGATTCAGCTTGTATCAGGTAAGCCATCTTGTCCTTGTTTTTTGTGCAAAGTGAATATGAGCTGAGGAGTTATCCAAGCATTATACAGAGAATTGTTGTCTTTTCCATAACCAATTCTTAAGCATGTGCCCTAATTTTGTTGAAAACATCTCTTTCTGACTGATTGTCACTGCCTCTTCTTTCCTGCAGTCTATTGAGAACCTGCCCACTGTTTTTGGAAGTAATCCCAAGGCCCATATTGCAGCAAAGACTGTGTTTCACTTGGCCCATCGCCATGGTGACATTCTGCGAGAGGGCTGGAAAAACATCATGGAGGCCATGCTACAGCTTTTCCGAGCAGAGCTGCTGCCCAAGGCCATGGTGGAGGTAATAACTGAAGAGTTAGAGGAGTGGGAAGTGCTGGCTTTTCATAGAGCCAATTCCAAGAGGAGGAGACCTCTCTTGTGAAGGCCTTGCTTTGGTAAAGTGTGTGCAGAGCTTGGAAGCCTATGAAGGGTGTAGTGCTCAAGTTATGTGAAGCTTCTTCCATAGGGTTTCATTTTTTCTCATTTTACAAAAACTTTGGATTTGAGAAATTCCAACATTTTACTTGAAGACATTTTGTGTATTTTGTGAAGAGGGACATGCTTATGGGTATGAAGTATTAGAGCACAGCATTGGTGTTGCCAGATGAGAGTGACGCTTTACTGACAGGCTAGGGGAGCAAAGAGCTGGTTTGACTGCATACACTGTGGTTCAGTGTAGTGTTTTGTCACTAAGAGAAACATCACAGGGCTGGGGGGAAGGCTACAAAGAGGTGGACAATTGGTCCATGTCATGGTCTGTATTCCAGGTTGAAGACTTTGTGGATCCTAATGGCAAAATCTGTCTGCAGCGTGAAGAGACGCCGTCTAACCGGTGAGTTGTGTAGATGTCCCAGGCAGTCTTTTTGGTACCAAAGGTGGAAAATAACATGGTTTCTTGTTTTCTTACTGATGCTGGTCTCCTGTGATTTGCAGTGGTGAATCAACAGTACTGAGTTTTGTTAGCTGGCTCACCCTCAGTGGGACAGAGCAATCTGGTATGAGAGGGCCATCAACAGAAACACAGGAGGCAAAGCGAGCGGCTTTGGAATGCATAAAGGTAACACTACAGGCTGCAGAAGAACCTGCTTTTTTTCTTGGTGGCAGCACTATGTGGGTAACAGGCAACGGAAGCATAAATATACACGCTGCTAGGCAGTACTGCAGGTAACAGGGAACTTGGAAACTGTAAGAAACTATGGAGGAGTGTATCTGGATTGTCAGCTAAACGGTCTTACGTGCTGCTTTATGTGTACACATGAAAACAGGAATGATTCCCCACAAGAGGCTGGGATATGTCCTTGGCATCATAGTCCTATAATTGAAGACAAATTAATGACTTCTCAAATGACTAATCTTTTCCAAGACAGTGTTAAGGGATATGGTGCCAACAAAATCTGAACCTAGGGGTTGACCAGTGTGTAGACTTAGAGGAGTTATCTATCAAAATCTGTCTAGCACAGATCAGGTCTGCTAAAAGTAATTGATGTTAAAGAATGAACTAGCTGGCGGGAGTTTTTGTCCAGTTAATTGTGTTAAAGCTACTATCTGTATCTTTCCTGTGAATATGATGTGTTTCTGGAGGATCTGTTTGTATGCCATCCACACCCCCCAGATGCACACTCCTCTTTTCTGTCTTTTGCAGCAATGTGATCCTGAGAAGTTGATCACAGAAAGCAAATTCCTCCAACTGGAATCCCTCCAGGAGCTCATGAAGGTGAGAGAGATACTGGGCAAGGGACTGGACTGGTGATAGAACAAGTATGCTAAGCGTGATCGTGGATATGTGCTGTGTACTCCGCTGTCCCCAAAGGAGGTCTTGAAACTATTTGGGACATGAAACAAATGATTAGTTCGGCTGTTAAAAGTAACTTCTGTGCTGACAGCCACAAGTTAGTAGTAGAAGAAAACAGTAAATTGTGGAATGCATTCTAAAAGCCTTGAGGACTCTTGGCAGGTGTTTGAAAGTATGTGTAACTCTGTGTAGGAGCCTAAAAGTTTTTCATAGTTTCTGGTCTGCTGTGTACCTAATGAGAGCATTCTGAAAGGCTGCTCTAATGGCAAGAGCTGTACAGAAATATTTGACCATGTGACCCTACATAGTGTGGTACCTGGTTGCTGTGGGAGATGTAGTAAGGCTGGACTCATCAGCCTTTGGGTTAGAGAAGCTCATCTCCCTGGGGCAGTGTCATCTCAGTTCTAGGGGAACATTTTGTTCCTACTCCTATTATGTCAGGAATTCTCCCTTCACATGCAAGCTGATGGCTTGAGAGGAATAGCTCTGATTTACAGTCATTCCTACATATGTCTCCTTTTTTCTATGCTTCACATATTATTAGCAAGAAGCCGCTGGATCCTGCATCTTGCATAATAAAAAAGATATCTTTTTTCCGTATATTTAGCTTGACCTCTATCAAGTGCATTTTTGATAGGCAATGGATGACCTCACCAGACAGCGGAACGCAGTTTTGCCCAGACTTGAAGTATTCTATTGGTCCTCAACTGCTGGTCCCCATTTCTGGGAGCTTGTGATTCACAAAAATTTCCTGGCTCTTCCAGGCTCTAATCTCTGTGACTCCTGATGAGGAGACATATGATGAAGAGGATGCAGCCTTCTGCTTGGAGATGCTTCTGCGGATTGTTCTAGAGAATAGGTACAACCTTGAAATACATGCACATTCACTGTAGCATCCCTGCTTCATTGCAGCTGCTGCCTGGGTCCAGGGAATGATTTCCTTATGTGTTTGGTTTGCCAGCTGAAGTAGCATGTGGCTGTAATTTCAGGGCTTAACAATTCTACTCTAGCATATGCAAACAGAATGGCTGTTAGCTTCTGAATTATTGCTTGATATTCTGAAATCTGAAGAATATAAACTAAATTCCAGAGGGAGAATTCTCCCACCTGATTGCTTTGCAAGTAATGAGTAAGAAATTTGACAGCTTTGTTGTTTCTATGTGTCTATTCTTATATCTCCCAGCTGGAGTTTTTCGTTGATATTAAATACTGGGTTGACTAGAGTTCTGGGAGAGGTAGCTGGATCCTGCTTGTCTCACTTTCTTTCATCATACCCTTTCCATCCTCCTTGTTGTGGCTAGGGACCGTGTGACCTGTGTCTGGCAAACTGTCCGAGACCACCTTTATCATCTCTGTGTCCATGCAATGGAGTTCTGCTTCTTGGTGGAGAGGGCAGTGGTGGGGCTGCTGAGACTGGCCATTCGACTCCTCCGTCGAGAAGAAATCAGTGCACAGGTAAGAGATTTCTGAAATGCAGTTACTGAGGGTTAGTTGTGGCTACACCTGGCAACACAGGAAACCAACTGCTATTAGGTTGACCCATATTTAACTTTCTGTGCTGCAGATGACAACAAAAAGCAGTTGTAAGTAGCTCTAAATAAATGAAGGGATACAATGGAGTGTAAACAATAGATAGGGTCTGTTATTCTCATCTCCTTCTCTGGCCAGGTTCTCCTCTCATTACGTATCCTGCTTATGATGAAGCCAAATGTGCTGTCCAGAGTTAGCCATGAGGTTGCCTACGGGCTCCATGAACTCCTGAAGACCAATGCTGCCAACATTCACTCCGGAGATGACTGGTACACACTCTTCACCCTCCTGGAGTGTATCGGGTCTGGGGTGAAGCCGCCTGCAGCCCTGCAGGTTACAGCAAGGGCAGATAACGACACAGGTAAGACAGGCCAGCTTTTGCTAGGAAATCTGATGCCTGCCTGCCAGATAAGCAGCTGCTTCCTCAAGCTTTTCAATTAGCAAAGGGGACTGCAAGAAAACAAAGCTGATATTAAACTACATTAGCAAGATTAAAGACCAGCACCTGCTGTTCACTCCTACCTCATGGTCTGTCCCCATCTCTACTCTTCCGTCTCTTCCTACTCAGTGAGCAGCAATCCAGGTGCTATTCTCTGGGGGAGCAGTGGGAGGAAAACTGATATCAGTTGTAGCAGCTGTAGAAGGTCTTTGATCTACCCAAGGAGCATTTTCTGCTGGTTGTGGTCTGGTGCCTTGGGTACTATAATCTGTCATCTGGGCATGTAATGTAAACCCAGCTGCTGCTCCTGTCATACTTGCTTCTTTTGTGGAACTGACTCCTTTTTGTCCCCATTTTAAGGATCTCATAAAGGGAGTTGTTATTTAAAATTCTGTTTCCAAATCCATTTGTATTAATAGTTCCTGAACCATTCCCACAAGACCAACCCACTATTTCCCACTTCTCTTGACTGTGTTAGAAAGATGGTCTTTTCAGCAAATTGTTCTGTTTTGCTTTAGCCAGCTGGCAGTGTATTTGAGACTGATATCTTCAGACTTCTAAAGCAAAGAGCAAGAAAAGATTTTTCCAGAAGGCTTTGTTTTCTTTCTAGAACTTCTTGCTATGTTCTTATGCTTTATGCTAGACAGATGGGAGAAACACAATTTTGTAAAACACTTATGGCATTTGCCTTCTGGGTTGATGCTGGGCTGTCTTCTCCCATCTCTCTCTTTTCTTCTTTTTTTTTTTATTTTATTTTTTACTGCTTCTGTCCTTGCTGATAGAACAAACTGCTTGACTTGGCACCTTGCACATCAGAACATTAGATCTCTTTACCTCCTAAAAATGTTCGGTGCACTGTGTTCACAGCAAGTCTGTCTGTCTGATGAGTTTCTAGATAGTATGCAATGATGGAGAGAATGAGTTTTTCCTTCTAAATAACATTATATCAGTAGCTTAAATTTGTCCATTCAAAGACTTCTGTTTTGGGGCATGTGAAATTTAAATGTCAGAGAGGGTAGATCTGACAGGTGTGGAACATGCTAATGTAGATTGCTGTTCATGAGAAGGACCTGAGCAGTATTAATGTGGAGTTGAATGTCCCCAGAGGGGTCATGTAATCCCTGCGTGAGTCATGTAATTCCATGCCATGTTTTTGGAGTTGTCTTGGCTGAACTTAGCACCTCTAGTAGTTGATAAAGTTCATGGTACATCTGATTCTTCCCTCAAGGTTGAAGTATTGGACTTCCTGCCCTTTTTAAATCCGCAGTCAGGCTGACAAATGACACAGGAGAGGATGGAAAGCTCCTTCCCTCTGGAGGAGAAAGCAAAACATGCCTACAGGGGACAAACAGGTCTCACAGGAAGAGAAGCCTGGGCTGGTTTCTTCCAGGGCCCACTTAGTTGTTCCTGGCTGATGCTGATCTGACTAATCTGGATTGCTTCTGTCTTATCCACAGCTATTCTTGCAAGCTCTTGATTTGGCTGTGATCTAAATCCCATGCCTTCTGTTTTGCAGGTGCTCAGTCAGACAGCGAGGTCTCCTCCTCCTGTCATCCCAGTGACATGAGCCTGGACCGTGGCTACACCTCTGATTCGGAGGTGTACACGGACCATGGGAAGCCTGGCAAGATGCATCGCTCGGTGACAGATGTGGATGTCATGAACAGCGGCTGGCTAGTGGTGAGTAGCCAGTGGGCTTTCGGTGCCCAAAGAAGACTACTCCTAGCATGGCTGTGAGCAGAGGGTTTGGTAGGGGGAGAAAGAATAAGACAGTAGACAAGAGTGCTAAGATGATGATATAAAGGGAGGATGGGGAGAAATACAGATGGAGAGGAGAAAGGTTGGGGGCAAATGAGGAAGAAAGATAAATGGACCCTACAGAACCATTATCTGTTGGCTTCAGAAGAAAGGCCCTTTCGGTATGTGCATGAGGTGCTGCTCGTTATGCTACCCCCTCCTGCTACCCTCTTGCTGTGCCCTGCAGGTGGGGAAAGATGACATCGACACCTCCAGATCCACTGCTGGGCTCAGCAGGCTGGGTCCATCTCCTCTTGTCAACCAGTACAGCCTGACTGTGGGGCTGGATTTGGGCCCACATGATACAAAGTCTCTCATGAAATGTGTGGAGTCCCTGTCCTTCATCGTGCGAGATGCTGCCCATGTCACACCTGAGAACTTTGAGCTGTGTGTCAAAACGATACGTATCTTCGTGGAGGCGAGCTTGAATGGGGGTAAGATGGCCCTTCACTTGACAATCAGGATTGGGCTTGGGGTGGCCAGTCAGCAAGAAGTGTAAAGTATACTGTCAGGGAATGAGTCCCCAACCCCCAGAAAATGATCTACTATGAGAAGAGCATCGTGGCTCCTGTTGGTAGAAGGGACCTTACTCTTACCCTCTTCCCTGGGATGGAGGGGAGGTCTGGAGTTGATGCGGAGGTAGCAGTATCAGCTCTTGCTTGAAGGTTGTCCCTGAGGTGTGCTGGGTCCTCTACAAGCAGGTAGCGGTCATTTCACAGGACAGGGCCCTCTGCTGGGGATGTCAAAAGGTGGTTGCTCTGTGTGTTGAAAGGCAGAAAATTTTGTGGTGGACTGTGTATATAATATGTTGCTGCCTTTTACTTTCTAGGCTACAAGTCCCAGGAAAAGAGAGGAAAGAGCCACAGGTATGACAGTAAATCCAGTCGGTTAAAAAAAAAGCCAAAGGAGAGCTCCACACGGCGATCCCGGGTCTTGAGCCAGCACCAGGCGCACACACACAGTGATGAGGATGAGGATGAGAGCATTCCTGCCAGCTACCACACTGTGTCTTTACAGGTTAGTCAGGACGTAAGTATAGCAAGGATTTCCTCCTCTCCTTTCCCATACTTCGGGCTTTGCTAGGTAATCACCGGGATTATGTATGGGGCAAGGGAGGGCTGCACCCAGGTTAGTGGGCACTGGATGACAGTGGATCAGGTGGCTCTGGTGGCAATGTGTGGTTCTGCAGTAAAAGAGGAAGACTGCAATTTGTACTGGCAAAAGCAGAATAGCAATGGAGAGAGAGATCCTCTGGAAAGCAAGGAGGAGGTCTGAAACTGTGAATCACTGTAGTAGGTAAGATGGATGTGGATTCAAGGCCATTTGGAGGCATGAGGTTCTTGTAGGATTAGCAGGGAGTCTGACAGGGTATCTGAGCTTGTGGAAAAGGGAAAGCCCTGTGGGCTGAGGCCCTGGGATTTCAAGTAGAGAGGACTGAGCTAAGGGAGTAATTTCTCTCCAGCTGGTACTTTAAAGGTGTGAAGGCACAGGCCTGCTGACTGTCAGGCTGTTGGGCCTCAGTTCAGTAGTAAACTGACTAGAGTGCTGTCATGTGCCTATATGGAGCTATTCTGAGGGGATCTTGCATGTGCTTTGTGCCTTTTTTGTTAAAAAAAAAGTTGAAAGAGAGTTGTTCCTGGACACCATAGCTGAATCACTGGGTTTATCCGTTTGCCTGGGAGAGTCAATGCTGTATGCCAGGAAAGAGTCTATTCTTCCTTTTGGCGTGACTGGAATGATGGTCCCAAAAGATGGGATTGACATGGCTACTGAACTGAAACAAATATCTTGTTGAAGATGCCTGGCACTTGACCACTTCAGCAGGGCACAGACAGCAGAGCCTGATACCATCTCTATAGCTATGCATGAGTATGTACATACAGAAAGCAGGGTTGAGTAGCTGTGAGCCTTTTAGCATTGGTTTGGAGAAGAGCAGAAATAAGAGTTGCTTCAAATTTTTAAGTCCTGTGTGTTTCTTACCGTGCCATGTACTTGCAGCTCCTGGACCTCATGCACACCTTGCACACACGAGCAGCCAGCATTTACAGTTCCTGGGCAGAGGAGCAGCGACACCTGGAGACAGCGGCCAGGAAAATCACAGCCGATTCCCGAACACTGTGGTCCAACTGCTGGTGTCCTTTGCTACAGGGTAAAGCTAGTGATGAGAGCAAGCAGACACACTTCCAAAATAATGGCAGGAAAGTTGATGAGCCAAGAACTAACGGCAGAAGGCAGGCAGAGGTTGTTTTTAGGATCTCTTGTAATTGCAAAAGAATTTGGATCAGATTTTGAATTACATCTTTAGCATGAGTTAGCTGCCAGCATGTTTCTGGATCTGATAGTAGATGGCCAGTCCATGGCCTGGAACAAGTATACTTTTTTTTCCCCAGATCTTCATTAGACTTTTTGCCCTAGACTGCGGAAGTAGGGATATGACACTTTCACTGTGTGCTTTGCCCTGAATCCCTCTCTTGCAGGTATTGCCTGGCTGTGCTGTGATGCCCGACGCCAGATACGGATGCAAGCACTCACTTACTTGCAGCGGGCCCTCCTGGTACATGACCTGCAGGCCCTGGATGCCCTGGAATGGGAGTCCTGCTTCAACAAGGTAACCTCCTGGCTGGGGTGGGCATGTAGGCAGGAAAGTATTGTTATGAAGAGCAAAGCTGTGTACAGGAGTGGAAGAATGGTATTCTTCTTCAGCACTGTCTTCTTGAGCAGCTAGTTCACCACAGGAGACAAGACGATCTTTACTCTGGTCTTGTGAAAAGTTCCTCTCTGATTAGGTTTCTGACAGAGCCTTTTGGAGTACTGAAGTGGATCCACTCATTTCCACTTCCCATTGCTTCTCTCATAGTCTCTGCCTGGAAGCCATCAGTCCCAAAATCCAGCTTCTTTCTATAAGGTTGTCTGGGCAAATCTCATCAGTCATTTTTCAGCTCTAAAACATGCATGTGTTTGATCCAACAGGTGCTGTTCCCACTGCTAACCAAGCTACTTGAGAACATCAGCCCAGCTGACGTTGGTGGGATGGAAGAAACTAGGATGAGAGCCTCAACACTGCTCTCCAAGGTGAGCACACTTCTACTGCCTGAAAGCTCAGGGGAAAACATGTTCCTCAAGAAAACCAAACTCTTTGCTGTGTTTGCTTCTCAGCATCTCTGATCTAGATAGGTTCACGGTGATAGTTTGACTGTCTTTAGTGCTGGGCTTCTCCACTAGCTTCTGTTGCTGGAACATGCCTTCTTTCCAGAACTGTATCCATGATCCTGGTCCTTGGAAAAGTTGTCAGGAAAGAGTTTGTGACTTTATGATGGTGAGAGAGAGAGAAGTATTTCACCCAACATTAGTTGAAGATAGTCCATTCTCATGGTGAAATGATGCATGTCACAAGCTGATAGTTCTGATCTGAGGCAGAGTCTCTGGACAGGCTGGAAGACATGGTGATGCAGACTGCAGGGGCCTCTCACAAAGGAGACAGGATCCAGTCCTCCACATAGGCAGCTCAGAAGAGTGGAGGCCTGTGGCACCCTCAGGCCAGGCCTGTGCATGCTCCCAGCCTGCCACAAGGACAGGGAATCCAGATTTGCATGACTGGCTTGTCAGGATGTGAGCAGCAGCCCTCATATTACTTGTTGACAGGAGCAGTGTTTTTTCCTAGGTGTTCCTACAGCATCTCTCCCCGCTGCTCTCTCTGACCACCTTTGCTGCCCTGTGGCTCACAATCCTAGACTTTATGGACAAGTACATGCATGCTGGCTCCAGTGACTTACTGGTAAGGTGCTGAATGTGGTGCTGAAATGCTTTGGACAACCATTCACCACTTTTAACCTTCTGAATTTGAAAGGTGTTTTGGTTTGATGCATTTTTGGGGGGTTTTTTTAAACCTTTTAATCCTTCCCAAACCATTTTGTTCCATGATTTCTCACCTTGGCCTCTGTTTCCAAGGCAGCCCATCAGCTGTTTTGAGCTTTTGTTCATTGCTGTGTGTCCATTCGTGTCCTGAGGAGTGTCTCTGATTATAGCTGGAGGCCATTCCAGAGTCTCTGAAGAATATGCTGCTCGTAATGGATACGGCTGGGATATTCCACAGTGCTGATTCACGGACAGGATACTCAGATCTCTGGGAGATCACTTGGGAGCGCATTGACTGTTTCTTACCTCGGCTGCGGGATGAGCTCTTCAAGCAGACAGTCATCCAAGGTACGAGGGGCTGGGAAACCTTAAGAAAACAGGTTTGGACCAGTGTTTGCACCTTGTCCAGCACGCAGCTGCTATAGTGCCTGGAAGCTGATGAAACGATAGTTGCGGGAGGCTGTGGGAGCTTGGCACCAGAAGGGCAAATTGAGGGTGGCAGGAGTGAGCAAACTGGTGTGTGGTCTCACTGCATGTTTTGTCTTCCTAGATCCTGTCCCTAACGTACCAATGGAGCAACAGCATCAGAAATCAATAGTGTCTGCCCTGCCCCCTTCTCCTGTGGGGGATGTGAGATCAGCCACCCACTTTGCTCCTTTGGAGAAGCCTTGTGAACTGGGTGCTGGTGGTGAGTCCTGTTTTCTTTTTTCTGGAATCATGTTCCCAGCATGGTGGCATGTATCTGCTTTTCCTTGCTTTAGCAGAATCTAAGGTGACCAGGCCTCTATTGTTGTGAACTGCTGTGCTTCCAAATGAATAGGTTTTGGCCTTCTTGCTGAGGTTGTTGGGGTGGGCAGAATGTCAGTGATTGGCCCCTACTCCTCAGGGCCTCATATGAAGGTATATGGAAGGGGCAAGTCTCAAAAGGCCCCTGAGTTGATCTTCAGCCCTACTTAATTTTCAGCTAATAGGTGACTTTGTCAGGATCTGTGTATCAATGTATTTTTCTCTTCCTTTTTCCAGAGTCCGAGAGACCCACTGCACCTGCCTCAACCACCATCAGCACCTCTGCCTCTCCTTCTTTCCCAGCATCAGCTTCAACAAAGACAAGCCCCGTTACGGACATACCTCCTACAACAGCACAGCCACCACTCATCCTGCAGCCTCTTGCATCTCCCCTGCAGGTTGGAGTGCCACCTATGACTCTTCCAATCATTCTCAACCCAGCCCTAATTGAAGCCACCTCTCCTGTTCCCCTCTTAGCTACTCCACGGCCCACTGACCCCATGACAGCCTCTGAAGTCAATTAGTTTGAGAGTGTCTGAGAACTGTCTGCTGAGGAGGCTCTGTGGGTGGAGGATGCTGGCCAAATGTTCTCTGGTAGTGGGCATGTTTGGTTTTGATGCTAACCTGAGCAGAAGGGCTGCTGCCACAATGCTTTGGAGCACATCCTATTCTGCTCCCTTCTTGTGGCATCACCTAGAAATCTGCCTACAAATTCCTGTTTTCTTGGAGGGGTGCCCAGTTCCACTGACCTTCCTGCCTTTGCAATCTCAGGGGCCAGGCAACACTCACACCCAACAGCCTGGGACCAAGCTGCCACCAGTTTATCTGGTAAAGAGGGGAAACTTACGGATGTCATGCCAGAGAGGGGCTGCAGTAGAGGGCTACCTCTCAAGATTGTTCAGTCCAGTCTCTGGGCAATTCCCCAGCCATTCCCTAGCTTTACTGCTCACTCTTCTGGTCACACTGCTTTGTCTGGGCTCTAGGCATGCCTGAGTTCAGCAGGTAAAGAATTTTGTTAGAAATGTGGATTGCTTACAAGCCCAGTTTGCTACATAGGGCTTCTTGCCTGCTGTAGGCACATGCTTTCCTTCTGCAACACAGATGATAGCAATCCCCATGCCAGATATGGAGTAGGCAGCAGGGGAGTCTGATAGGGGCAGCATGGCTTTCCACCCTCCTCCTGTAATATAATCAGGCTTTGTGGTTGGAGAGAGCGAATCCAAAATGCTCTGCATAGTTGAGTAAATGAGAAGGAAATGCTGAGAGCAGAGCACCATGGCCATCTCTCACACAGCACTTGGGGGCCAATCCCTGGGGTACACAGCAGTGATGTGTTGTTTGCCACTCGCTACACTGTCCTCTTGGTGACCAGCCCCCTTCCTTAGGAGAACATCCTCTTCAGCTAGAGATGATGTAGGAATCCGTGGCACCTGCTGCAGATGCCCAGCAAGTCTGCAGTGGTTTCTCTTGGAAGCTCTGCACGGATTTCACCCTTGTGCATCTTCTGGTTGTTGGGATTCCACATCCTTCTCCCCCCAGAACACCCCTGCAGCTGAGGCCCTGGTAGTCATTCTTGTGCTTCCGCCTTGCAGCAAGGACATCCCACTCTTCCTCCTCCTTGTGGCCAGAGCAGAGCTGGCTGCCTGGCAAGTGCTGCATCACCGTTCCCCCTCCTCCTCCCTCGACTAGCTGGCTAAATTGTCAATAATTTCAATCTTGGAAATCCCCCTGGTGACTGGGAGGGGCATGGATGGGATTCCAACCCAGTGTATCCTGTATGGAGAGGAACCTGCGGTTGGGGTGGGAATACAACCGTGTACATACAGAGTAAATGGCTACAAATCCAATGGACTTTTTACAGTGTAATAAATACATCCTGTAAATGAATGCTCCAGTGTTGCACTCCTTTGTCATACAACTGTGGCTCACAGCTGTGGGCAACGTGGAGTTCACTTATCAAGGTACTGTGCCCTGGCTCCACATACCAAGATCCTGCAACAGAGTGCTCTGTCTGTGGAGAGGACGAGGGGACCAGTTGTCCTAACAACTGGTCAACTCATGGGGGCGCTGCAGTAGAGATTGGCCATCAAGGGCCTAAGCAGGAATGGTTCCCATCATGGACAAAGCAGAGCTTTAATAGCGAGATTGCTCTCAGAAGACAACAGTTCCATGTTGGCTGTAGAATTTCTGGTGTTATGTTGGTGTGTGCTCACGCACCACCGGGACTGAGAGCAGAGACCAGGGCTGAGGACCAAGTGCTCTGTGCCTCTGGCCATGCAGCCAGTGCATAGACCTCAGTGACTACTCAGCTGACCTTGGCAATTCTCTGATGAGGAAGAAATCCTCATTTCCATGGACAGGAATTGGAGTTTGGAGAGGGCGTGAGAGATCCTGGGCTCTTCCAGGGCTAGGGTTTGTCATGGATATGGACAACCACACTTTCCTCCTGACATTTTCTGCTTTGTTTTGTGGCAAGATCCACACAGTGCCCCAGTGTCCTTAGAGCTGCGTGAGGCACCAATGCCTTCCCTATCACAAGGATTCCAAGAGACTCTTACAGACTCGATATGGGGTTAAAAACTTGGGAGTTTGTTTGAATTGCATGAGAAAATGTCTAAATATTGCATAATGGAAGAGTACTGTGCATACTAGGAAAGTCCTGTTATTAAATCCTGGTTCCCTCACCCCATTTCCACCATTCCTGGAATATTTTTGCTGCATAGCCTTCTCTTCCTCACCCTCCAC
Organism: Cephalopterus ornatus; assembly: GCA_013396775.1. NCBI lineage: Eukaryota > Metazoa > Chordata > Aves > Passeriformes > Cotingidae > Cephalopterus > Cephalopterus ornatus. The sequence goes on along the minus strand of VZRE01013487.1, from coordinate 837,220 downwards.
TGCTTCCAGATTGTGTCCTTCCAGCCCTTAGATGTTTTCATTCATATATTTGAGTCCTTGTGCTGCCCATGGCCCTTCTGTATCCAGCCCCCTCTCTGTTTTTCCTTTCTGAGCCTCCACGTCTATTTACAGCTCTGTTTTTCTGCTCGCTGAAAGTTTCAGATGATTAACTCTTTGTAAACCGTTGCTCAGTTTGCAGTTGATCACTGCTGCCCTCTGATCCCCAGGTGGTCCTCTGACTTTTTGGAGTGGTGTCAGCTGATAGTAAAGCTCAGTTTTGCAAGCTGCCTTCAGATACCTGTTTTAGGCACATGCTATGTTTTAAACTGTGTTTGCAAACCCAGTTTCTACTGAGAGCATTACGTCTTAATTCAGAGAATTGTGGTACAAAGCAAAAGCCACCCAAGGAAACTGCAGGAAGTGGGACTGGAATGGAAAGAATGCTGACTGGAAGGACAGACAGAACTGCACTTAAACATTTTTTACTAGACTGTAAATAGGAATGGACTGGAAAACCAGAAAAATTCTTTGAATGTTGGTTGGATTTTGCAAGAGCAAGGTTTCATGTTACAGAGAAAGAAATAACAGGGAAAGAGTTTAATTGAAAGGAGATCAGAATCAACTGACAGGTAGCGTGTGCTGTGATACACACGTTTATTGATAAGTTTCTTGAACTCAAATTACATAAAAGCCAATCAGACTACTAGTGGCTGTTGGTGAGGTGTGGTGTTCACACACTACCCTTCGGGTTTGTTCCAGCATATACTTTTTCTAGTCTTGGACTTCTTTCTCATTTTTATGGATCTGACTCCCTATTTTCCAGAGGAGGCTGCACAGACATCACTGTAGTTTGGATTTACCTACCTCTCCTCTTGCCATTTACATCAAGAATTTCTACTGCTAAAACAGAATATGAGTAAGTATGGGCATTTAGCATGTGTCAGTTTTCCTCACTGGTATGAAGTTTCCTAGTGTGAGAATCCCTATGGAATGATAAGCCCTGGCATACATTTGGCATTGAAACTTGTGAAACACAAGCACTGCTGCTTTTAATTTCAATTTAAAAACTGGATGTGAGCATATTCAGAAGACCTCGTCCATAAGAAAGATTTCCATTGAGTATTTTTCAACAGTGAGCTGACTTTTTTAGAAGTTACCCTCACCCCTATAAATGCCAGCTGTTGAAAATCTCTGGAAGAATCTGTGGCTCGTATGGAACCTGATGTATCTTGAAGCCCCCGTGTCCTGCTCTCTTGGCCCCGCTGCGCGACAGGCAGCCCGACGGGGCTTGTACTGCTCGCCCGTGGCCAGGGAGTGATCCCAGCCCTGCCAATGCTGCCGGCCGGCATTGTTCCAGCTGCCATCTACCCATGTGCTGTGGGGGCTGCCGGCAGAGGGAGGGCCAGGCCTGCTGCCCGCTGGCGGACAGAAATGCAGGGGGGAGCTTTGGGAGCACAATCGGCTCGGGAGCGAAGTTCTGGAGCGCAACCCCTGCCCCGAAGGGTCGGGGAACTGATGGGCTGAACAGCAAGGAGAACCCCTGGGCCTGTGAGGAGGCTGCTTGGAGTGCGAGTCAGTGGAGAGGAAGATGAGATCCCCCAGGACTACAAGTCCCAGTGTGCAGTACTGCTCCTCCGGTTGTGTAACCAGTACCCTGGCCCGGGCGAGGTGGTGGGCAGCCAAAGGTCCCCTCTCACACAGGCCAGGGCCGGCGCTCTTCCCAGGCAGCTCCTCTCTCCCGGAGTGGGAAAGTGCAGCCTTTAAGACCATCAGACACTCCGGCCCGAGGGGTGTGAACACCCTTTGGCTATGCAGGATGTTTTGGGACTTGCAAACACATGCCTGCAAGCAGCCATGAGGGCAGGTTATGGCTGAGTTCCCGACAGGGAAATGGGGCTGCTGTGGCATTGCCACAGCCCTGCTCCTCTGCCAAGGGAAGTTGTGCTTCCTCTTCTCAAGTTTTCCGTGTAAGAAAATGTAAATTTCTCTGGGCAGCAGCGTCGGCAGTTGGCTGCTAAGCTGAATCCCTAGTTATAGGAAGTGTCTGGGAACTGAGAGGTTAGGCTAACCGGATCGGGAGTGCCTGTGCAGGCAGTGGCTGCCACTGTGTAGGCATGCGAGGTGTCAGTAGCCATTTAGTGAGAGCACAAGGTCAGTCAATGCTGGGGTGCGAACACAGCCTTGTCCTCAGGAGGGAAGGCTGAGCCCCGTGTTACCCTTCCTACGAGGAAGAAGAAAGGACTGAACGAGGTCTTCTCTGCCTGGCCCCTCCTATCTCACCCTGTGACAGTGCTCTTTGGGCCACCCTCTCAGGACGTGGGTCCCAGGACTGGTGTTCTGGCAGCGACAGCATCACCTGGAGCGGGAGCAGGCGAGTCCCCCAGCCCTACAGCCGGCTGCCGCTGCCTTGGCAAAGGCTGTTTCGGCCCCCGGGAGGGCTGTTCGCTGCTGAGCGGTGCCTGCCCTGCCCTCGGCTCTTCGAGAGCCTGTCCCTCGCCACGGGGCAGCCGACCGCGCTCTGGGGCTGCCCGCCCCGCGGAGCTCGGTGTTCCTGACTCCGTGCCGTCCTACTCGCCGGCTGCCCGCTGCCTTCCCGAGCGCCTCCTTTCCCAGCGCTGCCCTCCTCCCCCGGACCGGCAGCGCTGCCGCCACGTGGCACCGGGGCCGCGCCGGCCCGGCCCGTCCCGCTCCCCC
>VZRE01013487.1:801680-820460 GCA_013396775.1 Cephalopterus ornatus | reverse complement strand
CGGCGGGGCGGGGCGGGGCGGTGACGCGCGGTCCCGTCATTTCCCGGCTCGGCGGGGTTTCTAGGGACTTTCCGGAGCGGCGGTGCCTTCCTGCAGCCCCGGTCCCCGCTCAACCCCCCTCTCCCCGCAGGCCGGCGGCCGGCCCCGCGCCGACATGGACGAGCAGTTCCAGCCCGTGAGTGCAGCACGGATCGGATCGGGTCGGCCCAGGGGGGTGTCGCTGCCTGGTCGTGGTCTCGTAGATGGGCAGGGAGCAGTGCCTGACCCTACGGGTGGGGTGGGAGGTGGGGTTCTGTGCCTGCCTCTGGGGTAGGAGATGGGAGGTCTGTGTCAGCCTCCAGAGTGGGTAAAGGGGATCTGCTGGTGCCCCCAGGGGTGGGCAATGAGGGATCTGCTCCTGCCCACCCCTCTTCTCAGGGAGGGACAGGGGATCTGTTCTTGCCCTGATGAGGGTCTGTGCCAGACTGCCATCACCTGCCCAGGGTGGGAGATGGGGGTCTGTGCCAACCCTCCAGAGCAGTTGGGGATTCCAGCCCCAACACACTCATCACACTCATCTTCCCTCCCATCACCCAGTGCCTGGATGGGATTGACTACGATGACTTCAGTTTTGGCTCCCACATGATGGAGCAGAAGGAGCCCTTGATTGAGACGGGTAAGGGCCCCTCCGGCTGTACCCTTCCAGGGGTCCCCAGCTGCAGTGGGTTTTCCCAGGAGGCTGACTCAAACCTCTTAGTTCCCAGCAGCACAGGCTGTATCCTTACTGGCCCCACTGTGAGCTGGCTGGGAATCCCTGTCCCGTGCCACCAGAATGGCCTTTGCTGCTCAGTCTACCAGGGGCTACCAGCTTAAGCTGTGACCTCCCCGTGGTCCCTACTCCCCATGTGACGGGGCATCCTCTGGCCCTCCACTCCTCTCCCTGCTGCTCTGACTGCTGCTCCCAGCTGCCCTATGACAGAACAGGGGCTGGGCACCCTCAGTACCCCCATGGGACAGACAGGGGTCACCTCACTTTCAGTACTGTCCCTGTACCTCCAGCATCCTTACTGGGAACATGCACTTTGGTTATCCCATGTTTCTCATCAATACACCTCCTTTCTGTTCTCCAGTAGAAGGTCCCTACCTCGTCATTATCGAGCAGCCAAAGCAGGTAAGGATGTCACCCAGGATGTCACCCACTGTCACCCACTGCTCTCATGGCATCAGGTTTTGGCCCCCCTTGGCTGACCCTCTCTTTGCCTCCACAGCGGGGTTTCCGGTTTCGGTATGGCTGTGAGGGCCCTTCACATGGAGGGCTGCCAGGAGCATCCAGTGAGAAGGGACGCAAGACCTATCCCACAGTAAAGGTGAGCACTGTCCTGGGGAGGGGATGGAGCAGCATCTTCAGCAAGTAGTGCACGGGCATGAGGAGGGAGCCTTGAAGGAAGGACAGGAAGTTTATAATTAGCTGTGTGTGTCTCACAGCACTGGAGGGATGAGAGGGCTGTGGCAGGAGGAGTGGTGGCCGTGGGGAGGGATAGCAGGGATTTGTGGAGAGTCCTGCAAACTCCTGGTATATTGTACCTGACTCCCATCTCCTTTCTCCCTGCAGATCTGCAACTACACAGGGATGGCGCGGATCGAGGTAGACCTGGTGACACACAGTGACCCTCCCCGTGTACATGCCCACAGCTTGGTGGGCAAACAGTGCAATGAGGCTGGCAACTGTGTCACGATTGTGGGACCCAAGGACATGACAGCTCAGTACGTGTGAGGGGCCCCAGGGTGGCCTCTTGCCTTTGTGAGGTGGCTGTGGGTGCTGCCTGCAGCTTACGAGATGGGGACGGGATGGGGATTAGTGCACGTTGGAGCTGGGTTTGCTGGATGAGGCCAGGAGTGTGTTTAGACAAGTTCATTGCTACAGCTCTGTTCCCTGAGCATTTTGCTGCGATCTGGGTTTTTGCACCTTCTTTTGGGCTTCTGTCCTTGGGGTTGCAGCTCCCCAGCTTTGCAGATGACTTTTGAAGCCAGCCTGAATCATGGGGTTATTCAGCAACTGCTGCAGTTGCTCTTATATGTCCAACCCTGGCTTAGCTTGGTCTTGTTTCCATCCCTCTGGCTTTCAGTCCTCCTGGTCTTGTCTTTGACAGTCCTTTGGACTTGTCACCTGTGGAGCCCAGAGTTTTCTGGCTCCTTTCCTCTCTTCTGTTGTTGCTCCTCTTCTGCCCCCCACATGTTGACTCACTGCTGCCTGAGTGGCACTGCTCTGTGCTTTGCTCAGCTCCTTCCCAGCTGCAGGAGACTACCCTTTTGTGCTGGCTGCTCTCAGCCCTGACACTCCCAGTTCCCAGGGGGTTCCCTCTTCTCCAGGTTCAGCAACCTGGGTGTGCTCCATGTCACCAAGAAGAATATGATGGAGATCATGAAGGAAAAGCTGAAGCAGCAGAAGATGCGCAACAGGAGCCATCTGCTGACAGGTGAGGGCAGCCTGGGGACTCAGCAGAACTCTGCCCCAGGGGGTGACAACTCAGGGGCTGGGTTAGCATGGGGCTGGAGTGTGTCGGTGGGGGGACCTGGAGCACCATCCCCCGACCCAGCCGAATGGAATCTCCCCCTGCCCTGGCAGAAGCGGAGCTGCGTGAGATTGAGCTGGAGGCGAAGGAGCTGAAGAAGGTGATGGACCTGAGCATTGTGCGATTGCGCTTCACCGCCTACCTCCGTGACAGCAGCGGAAACTTCACGCTGGCCCTCCAGCCTGTCATCTCGGACCCCATCCACGACAGCAGTGAGCATGGGGCCAGCTCGGGGAGGGTACAGGGCAGGGTGGGGTAAGGAGGTGAGGGATGCTCTGTCTGCACAGTGGCTCTGAACACCTCCTCTTGCTCTGCAGAGTCCCCAGGAGCTTCCAACCTGAAGATCTCACGAATGGATAAGACAGCAGGCTCCGTGCGGGGAGGGGACGAAGTCTACTTGCTGTGTGATAAAGTTCAGAAAGGTAAAAGCCATTCCCCTTCTGGAGGGGCTGTGGCAGGAGAGATCTGGGGCCCCTGGGTGGCCAGTAGTCTGTGTCCCTGGAGCCTGAGTGGGGCAAGGAGATAGGTGGTGCCAGCACCCTTCTCTCCCCAGATGACATCGAGGTGCGTTTCTACGAGGATGATGAGAACGGCTGGCAGGCTTTTGGGGACTTTTCCCCCACAGATGTGCACAAACAGGTACAGGGGAGACAGGGAATGTCCTGCTGTGCTCCAGGGTAGACGGGTGCCCTGTGGTGTAAGGGTGCCCTGTCCCCAGCGCCAAGGACGAGCAGGACCTCATATCCATGTGTCCTACCCACAGTATGCCATCGTCTTCCGCACACCCCCCTACCACAAGCCCAAGATCGACCGTCCTGTCACCGTCTTCCTGCAGCTGAAGCGGAAACGGGGAGGAGACGTGAGTGACTCCAAGCAGTTCACCTACTATCCGGTGGTGGAAGGTGAGCATCCCCCAGGCATGCAGGCCAGCATGTCTCCTGCTGCCAGGTCTGCCCCTCTCCTCGCTGCCTCTCTCTCCCTGCAGACAAGGAAGAAGTGGAGAGGAAGCGCAAGAAAGTCTTGCCTCAGTTTCCCCAGCACTTTGGCGGGGGCTCACACATGGGGGGTGCTGGCGGGGGTGCTGGAGGCTTCGGATCTGGAGGAGGTGAGTGGGGATGCCTCTTCCCCCTCCCTGGCTGGGTGGCTAAGGCCCAACCCTCAAGGCTTGCTGCTCTCCTCTGCTCACCTCTCCTCCCCCTTGCTCCACAGGTGGGAACCTCAGCTTCCCCTACTCCCCTGGGCTGCCCTACAACAGCATCTACTCACCTGGCCCCCACCCTGTGGGGAGCTACCAGGGGGGTGTGCAGATGAAGGGCCCCGAGGCAGAGGGGCCCGGGAGCGACAGGCAGGCACCCACAGAGAGCACATACTGCAAGGAGCTGCAGAAGCATGGTAGGAGGGGCTGAGCTTGAAGGGGGTCTGGGTGACATCACTCAGGAGAGGAGGCCTGGGTTGGGGGTCTTTTGGGGTGCTGCTCTCCACTCCTGGGGGATACAGGAGGGTGGATGGATGGGGCTGCTGCTCCTGGAGGTGACATCCTCCTTTGCCCCCCAGCCCAGCTGTGCCAGCTCTGGATGCTGGCGCTAGCCCGTCGCAATGCCCATGCCCTGCTCGACTACTCGGTCACTGCCGACCCCCGTATGCTGCTGGCAGTCCAAAGGCACCTGGCCGCATCACAGGATGAGAATGGAGACACGTGAGCACACGAGGGATTTGGAGGGAGAGTGTGGAGCCTTGTTGGGCATTAGAGCCATTATGGGGGCTTTGGGTGTTGCAGGGAGTACCTGGAGAAGCATGGGACCAGAGCTAGGGACCACCTCACTCTCTCTACAGGCCTTTGCACCTCGCTATTATCCATGAGCAGACAGCTGTGATCAAGCAGCTGATCGAAGTCATTGTTAGCATCCCCAGCCAGCAGATCATCAACATCTCCAATAACCTGCAACAGGTACATGTTTCCCAGAGCAGCCAGTTCTCCTCTACCTGGGAGTAGTTCCTCATTCCTGTTTCCCAACCCTGGGGACTCCTGTTGCTGCTCCTGCTGAGGGGAGGCTGCAGATCTGAGCAAGGTGCAGCCACACTGGAGAGAACGATGGTGCAGGACTTGGCTCCTCTTGTGAGCGCTGCTGAGGGTGTGCTGCTGTCCTGCAGACGCCGCTGCATCTGGCAGTCATCACCAAGCAGCCCCAAGTGGTCCAGCTCCTGCTGCAAGCCCGTGCTGATCCAACCTTGCTGGACCGCTATGGCAATTCCCTGCTGCACCTGGCACTCCAGGCTGGCGATGAAGAGATGCTGAAGACACTGCTGGCCCACCTGGGCTCGGCTGCCCCATACCTGCTCCGCCTGCCCAATTTCCATGGTGAGTGGGGTTGAGGGACGATGGGCAGCACCATCGGTGCCGTTATGGGCTTTGCAAGAAGGCTGCTGAGTCTCTCCCCATCTTGCAGGACTCCTACCTGTGCACTTGGCTGTGAAGGCAAAGAGTTTAGCCTGCCTGGACCTGCTGGTCAGGACGGGAGCAGACGTGAATGCAGTGGAGAGGCAAAGCGGGAGGACCCCACTGCACCTGGCTGTGGAGATGGAGAACCTGAACATGGCTACCCATCTGGTGAAAAAGGTGTGGGGCAGCTGGTATGGTGGTGGCTGTGGGACAGGGATGGGGTCCAGCCTCCTACAGAGCCCTGGCAGAAGTGGGGGCACCCCTGAGGTCTTCAGGTAACAATGTAGGAGCAGTGCCCAGGCAGTCCATCATCATGGCCTCACACCTTTCTTGTTAGCTGGGAGCAGATGTCAACAGCCGGACTTTTGCCGGGAACACCCCCCTGCACCTTGCTGCTGGCCTGGGCTCCCCTACCCTCACCAAACTGCTCCTCAAAGCTGGTAAGGCAGCACTGCTCTTTCTCCTTTCCCTTCCCTCTCCACAGCCCTAGCTGCTTGTGCTGAGGGGTGCCAGGCACAGGGCAGACCCCTAGGCCCATCTTCCCTTTTGGGGGCTCATTCCACCCTTCCCTAACAGGAGCAGATGTCCTATGTGAGAACGACGAGCCCATGAGCCTATCTTCATCGGAGGCCAGCAGCGACACGGACACTGACCCCGAGGAGCAGGAGCTGGCCATGGAGCTGGGAGAGCCAGCCCTGGCTGCAGAGCACAGCACCAACCCCAAGCTCCCCACGCAGGGGCACTGGCAGGCAGGGCACAGGCGGCGCCGCTGCCACACATCCCTGGACCTGACTCGGAGCCAGAAGGTGTGTGGTGCCGCAGGACAAGCTCCCAGGGAGCATTTCTATGTGGGCTGTGGCATGAACGGGGCAGAGCTCCAGGAGATGCTCCTGTGAGGATGCCAGTGCTTCTCCGTGGCCTGGGGAGATCCATAGCGTGAGGAGGTGATGGGGGATCTGGGCAGTGCTTTATGGGATGCTGACATCTGTGTGTCTGTCTGCAGGTGCGGGAGATACTGCTGCAGGCCTCCCAGCAGGGGCCCAAGGCAGAGCTGCCTAGCGCTCCCCAGCCAGGTGAGTAGCCCTTTTCCCTCCTGAAAGCACCTCACTAGGGGCAACGATGGGCAGCATGTGATGGACGCACCTTTCCTGTGCAGGGAAGGTCCTGTCACTGGACAGTGAGGCACTACAGGGGCTGGAGCAGCTGCTGAACCAGGACTGCAGTGGGTCAGACTGGATCGAGCTGGCCAAGCGCCTGGGGCTCTGCAGCCTCGTGGAGACCTACAAGGACACCCCCTCGCCCAGCGTCAGCCTCCTGCGCAGTTACGAGGTCAGTACCTGGCTAGAGTGCCCCTGTCCCGCCTGCCAGCCCAGCCATCAGCCCCACTCAGTGCCCTCTCTCCACAGCTGGCAGGTGGCAGCCTGGGGGGACTGCTGGAGGCATTGGACTCTATGGGGCTGCACAACGCTGTGAGGATGCTCCACAAAACTGAGGCACTGGAGAAGCTGCAAAGCACAGGTACAGAGAGCATGGGCTGGGCGGGCAGAGGGTGTCTCTGCTGCCCCCCTGATGCCCCATCGCTAAGAGCACCCTGGGATTCCTTTGCAGAGCTGAAGGAAGACAGTGCCTACGGCAGTGAGTCGGTGGAGGAGGAGCAGGAGCCCACGCTGGCCTTGAAGCCGGGGGGTGAGCTGCCCCCCAGCCAGCAGCCACAGGTGCACTGAGGAGCCAGTAGCTCCTGTGCCCACACACTGCCCTCTGCCTTGCCCACACAAGTGCCTTCTGGACTTGGGGTCCTGGTTGCATGGACTGAGGGGGATGGGACGCAGCTGGCTCCTGCCCCTCTCTGCTCTTATTTAATGGTCCCTCTTCTAAATAAAAATACATAGTTTCCATTAGCCTTTGCCCTCCCTCCTTCAGCCCCAGCTGCGAGTCAGTGGGCACTAACCCCGCTGAACCCTGCCTGGGTCTGGGAGTCTGGCAGCAAGGAGACAGCTACCAGCCCCTCCTCAGCATCCCTCTGTGCCAGGGCTATCCCCAACTGTGGGGAAGAAACCACAACACACACAAGAAGTGAAGAGCGAGTTTTTACTTCAGTAATCGAGAGAAGAAGCTGTACAAAGGTTTTTTCCCCCCCGAAGCCACCTGGGGCAAGGGTGGATTTTTTTTTTTTCTTTCCTTTTTTTTTTCCCTTTGTTTTTGCAATAGACTCAAAAGAGCAGAATAAAAAGTTTGACACATTGGCAAAGTCAGTGCTGAAACCAGCCAGGTCCCAGGCAGCTGAGAACTGCGTGTGTGCCCCTGCTCACAGCCCTTCTGCTGTCCCCAGACCCCTTTCTGGACAATCCTGCAGCCATGCTCCATCACCTGCACCTTGCTCTGGACAAGCATGCTTCAGCCCACCCTGGAGTGGTGGGGGCTGCCCCAGCCTGCCCCATTCCTTGGCAAGGAGGGAGCCTGTGGCTGAGGAATGGGCTGCACACTGCTGCTGCAGCCTGAGGACCTTGCAGTGCTGCAGACCAGGTTTTCCTGGCAGCCTCTGAGGCCCTGGCCATGCATTGGAGAAGAGGTGTGGGAAGGAAAGCTGGCTCCAGCCTGTGCCAGACTCATAGGGCAGTGGGGACCCACACGTCAGCCCTAGCTCCAGGGGTCACTGCCCCACTGGGAGTACTTACACACTGCTGCCCAACGTGCCCCGAGGATGATGATCACTCCCAAGTGGTGCAAACAGGGCTTGTCCAGGCTGTCGAGGGGGAATGGGGGTCATGAAGCACCGGCCCATCAGCCTCCCATGCAGCCACAAGTGCAGCAATGGGTGCTGCCATCCCAAGGCTTCCTCCTCGTTGCTGGCAGCCACAAGGCTGTTTCCCCAAAGGGTTGCTGGTGCCAAAGTGGAGCTGGGGAAGCAGGCAGCAGCAGCACACACAGGAGCCCATGCTCAGCTTGCTGCAGGATAGGGAGGAACTGGATCTCCCCTGGTCCTTGTAAAAGCCTCTTTCCCCTGGAATGCAGTGCCTGCAGGAAATGGCTGAGTTTCTGTTGGTGTTTTTTTTTTGTTTTTTTTTTTAAACAGTTCCCAAAAAGCATCAAAAGTAGCCCCAAAAAAACCTCCCTGGTGGTCAGCTCAATCTGGTACTAAAAAGTGCAAAACTGTATCACAAAAACTGTTCAAAAGTTGTAAGAAAGCGGGGAGGGTGCAGAGGTGACTGAGGTGGCAGAGAGGGGACCAGATGCCATTGCCCTGGCTTCCCTGGCCACCAGCCCCAGAAGGGGGGACAGGCTAGGACTGGCCCACTCCCATCTACCCCCATGGCACAACGGAGCTGGAGAAGAAGCAGTCACTGGCTTTGTTTTGCTGCATTTTTGTCTCTTTTTTTTTTAAACCATTGAAGAATTGAGCCCAGCAGGTGGGTTTCATTTGTTCCCCTTTCCTGGGGCAGAAGAGTAGGTCCTGCAGCCAAATGCAGGACAAGGAGGGGCAGGAGCAAGTCTGATGGGTCCGATGGTGCGGGCAGCTCCTGCAGGCAAGGACCGGGGACTGTCCTGCTCTGTCACCATCTCCGGTGGAGGGCCGTGGCCCTGCATGGCTGGTGCTGGCGGCTGCAGAAGGGCTGTCGCCCCTTCTAGCTCATGCCGCAAACAGACGGACACATGCAGGGTCTCGGCGGGCACACGGCCTCCACCCCCGTGCTGGGGGGGCAGGAATGGAGCTGCAGCGCAGGTGGCTGATGCCCCTCACTTAGGACTTCTGGGGGTGGCCGGGGGGCTGGCGGCCAGTGCGCTCTGAGACGTTGCGCTTCACCTTGGTGGCTGTGCTGGAGGGCTCTGCGTTGAGCGAGGGGCTGGAGCGGGATTTTTTCAGGCCATCATCCTCCCCACCCGCTGTGTCGAACAGGGTGGACTCAAATGCTGCCAGGTCCTCGGAGCCAGCCTTCAGCTTGGCCCGCAACAGCATGGCATAGGTGCCATAGCGGGATTTCTGGGGGACACAGTGCAGCAGAGAGAGAGGTTGGCAAGCTGGGTTCTGCCCCCTGCACAGCAACCCCCTGTCCGGGGGTGCTCATGGCCCCACCCACTCCAGCCAGCATTCCAGGGCAGAGGAATGCTCATGACCATGACAGTGACACAGTGCGATTCATCTGACATGGATGGGTTAGACCCATCGCTCAGGATGGCCAAGCAGGCAGGGGCAAAGGGCCTGAGGGTAGAGGGGGGTATCTCCCAGCTCACCTCAAACTCCAGGTACTCTTCCTTCTGCTTTAGCTCCTCATACTCCTTGCCCTTCACCTTCTTCTCAGGCAGTGAGGAGCGATGCTCCAGCAGCTCTGCTGACATCGTCTTGAACTTGGTCTCGTGGTTCTTCACCTGCTCCTCCTGGGGAAGAGTGACACCACATCAGTGGCTTGATCTGTCCCCCTGGTAGTATGAACTAGCCAGGGACAGAAGAGGCTTTTCCCTTTCTAGGTCCAGACAAGATCTCAGCTTCTCAGCTTCTGCTCCTGGGTTTGATTTTTTTTTTCTAAATGGCAGGCAAAATCACAGGCCCTTGGGGGCAGTCTGCTCTTACCTTGTGGAGGGGCTGACTGCAGTCTTAAAGCAGAAGAATTTAATCCCTCTAAAACTAGGCTGGTGGTTTTTTTTAAATCCTTTCTGCTCTATGAATATCTGCCCTGGCATGCACGAGTGCCAGCTCATCCCCCCAGCTAGTTGCCTTTCAAGGTCCGTGGCAGGATCCTGCAAGCTATGGTGTGGGACCATGTTCTCTTCCATGGTCTAACTATCGCTTGACTCCCGTCCCCGCTGCCAAGAACAAGACCTCACTGTCTACCCACAACCTCAGTACCCCTTTGCTCTGTGTCTCCCTCGGCCCTGCACCTCACTGGGAGTCAGTGGGGAGCATGGCACCACATAGGTCCCTCCACAGGGGAAAGTGTCACTGGGAGGCCCAGGGGGTTTGTCCCATGCTCACGGTTGCCCCCACACCATGGCCCACCTGGGACAGCCTGGTGCACGAACTTGGGAGCAGCGGGCGGCTGAACTTTTTCTGAGAGCCGATGGCTGCAGGGAAAGGGGGCGCAGAGAACATGGCTGCCACCACGTTGATGCGTGTGATCCACGAGTGCATCTGTTCAGGGTTCCTAAGGAAAAAAGCCATACCGCAGATGGGCTGTCTGTATCAAAAGACAGAGGGATCTGCCCTGCAGACAAGATCTAGGTCCCCCAGACCTGGCCATAGCCAGCCATGGCACTTGGGACTCTGCCCCCAGCAATCCTGCACCCAGCAGGGTAGGAAGAAGAGAAGCTCAGCACTCACATTCTCAGCACAGGAGAGAGCAATGTGGCCCTAAGTCCCATCCCACCCTATCCCCCAGTCAGATGAGCCCTTGCATCCCAGCGTGGGGCCCAGCCAGTGATCCTGAGGGACTCACTGTGCTTGGAAGAGGAAGACCCTCCAGTCAGCTGTCCTGAGGTAGAAGACATTGGGTCGCTTGCTGTAGTCAGATGCCCGTGTGGCAAGCGAATGGTGGATGCTAATAGCATTCTTCAGCTCCTCTTCTGCCAGCGCCTTCCCTGGCTTATACTCCTCCTGCAAATCATGGGGAGTGTCAGAGCCAGCTCAGGGATGCAGCCCACCATGAGTCAGCTCTATGAGGTTTCAGGTACTGCAGAGTAGTGCAGGAAATGGCAGGGCTTGGAGATCACCCTCCACCAGACAGCTGCAGACTCTGCTTCCAGTTCATCCTACCCCCCTTAGAAGAGGCTGCCCAACCTGGGTGCATTGGCTTGGCAACAGCACAGGGGCTGCTCCCCACTGCCCACAGCTGGGCAGCATGTGAGCCTGCAGGGAACTGGATGTGCAGCCCAACCTCCCACCCAGAGCAAAGACCCCAGTGCCTCCTGTCTCCCCAGCCGAGCCTCCTTCATGCAGGGCTCTCAGTTAGCAGCCGTTTTCACTGCTCAGGCTGATCCACCCTGGGAACAGGGATGCCACAAGACCCCCAAGCAACGGCTCAAGCATGCACGGTGCCGAGTCTGCTTAGGCCAGGCTTTGCAATGTCGTTTGCTGGACCTCCTCTCATTGCTGTGGAGATTGCCATGACCCACACCCTGGGCTGGGAACAATCCCTCTCCCTGATGCATATAACAGGTGGCTCTGCTGCTGCCTACCTTCTGCAGGTAAAGAATCATCCCCTTCAGGATGGCATGGAAAGGCTTCCAGCCTCGCTTCCCTCGTGGTGCTGCCGGGGAGGAGAGAGCAGCTCAGTCATCATCCTCAACACCTAGTGAGGGGAAGGCAACCCCCATCCTTCTCCTCCAGCCAGCCCTGCCACGACGCACGTCACCCCACCCCCGGGACGGGCAGCACGCCAGGATTGTCCCCGCGCACCTGAGCCCGTGCCGGCCGCGTGGCTGGCAGATGGTGCTGCTGGCAGGGGGCCGCCTGCCGCCTCCCGGGGCCAGCGCCGCTTCGATCCCGCCTCGCTGCTTGTGCTCGGCTGCACCACTGCCTCTCTGCTCAGGGAGGGGGACGAGGCGGTGCTGCCTGCCAGGTAATGCTGGCTTTGGAGGGCGGCTGCATCTAATCAGATCTAGGCGGCATTAGGTGGCCAGGGCTTAGAGGGGATTTTATTGCGAATATGGTGAACGTGCCTGGCAATGCCCAACCAGCAGCAGCAGCCTGCTGTGTGCCTTCTTTATCACAGCACAGGACACCTTCCTTCATCCCTGCAATCCTGTGGCAGGGGTGCAGCCCCCGGGGATCCTACCCCACCCCACCTCCCTGCCTGTGCTTTTCCCAGTGCTGTGGGCAGGGGCTGCACTGTCCACCTGCTTGGCCCCTGCCCAGCCGTGATGGTGGGGGCAAATGGGCAGGGAGAAGCTTTCCAGCTCCCCATCCTGAGGGCTGAATTATGCCTGGCCCATACAGACAGAGAGAGTACAGAGGGCTGATGCTGGAGCCTGGCATGATGCTACCTGCTACCATTAGACATCACACAGTGACTCCTGCCCTGCTTTCCGTTTAGTTTCTGGAGCTCACTGGTGCCCTCTTGCCCCAAGTGCCTCCCATGGGCTCCCCAGGCACCTACTTTTCTTGCAGTCAGGATCAGCGTGGATCTTGCGGACTAACAGCCCATGCTTGTAGGTGGCAATGCTGGAGTCCTGGGAGAAGTCCAGAAAGGGGTTACTGCAGCTGCTGATGCGCTTGATGGACTTTGGGTTGGGGTCTGCCAGTTCCGAGAGGGACTTTCTCAGCTCCTCCTCATCTCTGACAATCACAGATTTGGGTGGGGAAAGAGTTTGTTACCTTGCTGGGGACAGCAAATATCAAGTTCCCCACTGGCTGTTCCAACTTTTAGGCCTGGCTTCTGAAAGGGAGGCCAAGAACAGCAGGCCAGGATGAGCAGCCTCCCACCACCACTGGTGAGCATCCCAAACCCAGCCATGCCCATGTGCCCCTGTCCCTCTAGGAAGCTGAGGTGTTGCCTGGCCTCTCGAAAGACAGGGCATTGCAGTGTCTGCTGGCAATTCAGGGTAGGGCACCTGCCTACTCCAGGGAGTGAGGAGCCTTTTTTCTGGCCAGGGATGGGACTGACACCAGCCAGGCTGATGAGCCAGGAGCCATGGAGGAGCAGCACCCCAGGGCTTGGCACTACCACAGCCCCCCAAGCTTACAGGTCCCCAGCTGGTCAGAAGAAGGGTCTAGAATGGAACTCACCAACAAAAGAGACCCAGACTGTGGTCCCCACACCTTCAGGGTGGCAGCCAGACTATGGGGCCCCGAGTCAGAAGCAAAGGGGTGCAGAGAAACTGTGGTGGGAAGGCCTCAGGCAATACTAGCTGAGGGCAGGAGCAGGTGTGGGCAGTATGTAGGCAGCCCTCTCCCACCAGACCACGGCCCCTCACTGCAGGCAGGCTGCACCGGTGCTGCTCCCCCCAGCCTGCACAAAGATGTGGGAGCCCATAGCTGCTGCCTCCCCCCTCCCTCAGCTGCTTGCTGCTAATTAAACCCCTCAGCATCTGCCGGCGTCTCCATGGCAGCGGCCGAGTGCATCGCTCAGCGCTGGGTACCACTGGGCTGATTAATCCCTGCAGCGCAGGCGCTGCCGCTTCTGCTGCTGGGGATGGCAGCTGTGGGTGAGGGTACGCGCACCCTGTGGGGCCCTGGCACAGCCACAGCACCCCAGAGCCTGCCTACTCCCACCACGGGTATGGCCACCAAGGCACAAAGCCACAGGAAGCTGGCCTCAGCTGGCTTTCTCCCAGCATGCTGGGGAAGGTGTTGAGGGCAGCCAGGGGTATGTTGCCTGCAGCCCCAGACCAGTCCCTCCCAAGTTCCCTCTCGTTCCCAAATCATCACGGGGCACCTGCACTGCAGCATCACGACTCGTACAGCCTCTGGGGCTTGGTGGCCTCACTGCCCGCCCAGCACCGGGCAGCAGCACCTCCCGCACAGGTACTTACATGGCCCACTGCAGCTTCTCGTTCTTGATGGAGCCGTACAGTGCCTGCAGAGAGAAGAGTGGGAGAGTCAGCAGGAGAGTGGTGCCAAGATGGGGCGCTGCTCCAGGGAACAGAGAAGGCACACCAGACTGGCTCAGGGGTACTGGAGGTTAAGGTAACCCCCTGTCAGTTTGTCCTGATCCAGCCCTGTGCAGGCTGGACTAGCTGGCTGACCTTGTTTTAGGGCTACTGACATCACTGTAGAGACTGCTTCTCCTGGGCACGATGGGACCTGCAACTCCAAGCACACCCTAGGCATGGTGCTAGGGATGGCCCTGGCATTTTCTCCTTTCTTTCCCTTCCACTCTACCTGCCTGTGACAGTGCCATGGCATTAGCAGCGTAATGATGAGGCACACCAAACACTTCCAAGTCCTTGGGAGACCTGTTTCTCCCCACTACAAGGTGTTCCAGGCTCGTAAAACAATAGCATTCAGGAGGTCTGAGTCCAAGGAGAGCAAGGACGGGCTTTCATGGTGCCTGCCTTCACCCCACTCAGTGGACCTCAGTCTGCTCCAGAGCCTTCAGCAGCTCCATGACACAACAGACCATAACAAGCAATCCCACTGCTGTCAGCTATCTGCCCTGGGCTGGCAGAGATGGGCTCATGGCAGCACTCGGCACCCCCCAGCAAGGCATTGCTCTCACAGGAGCACACTTCACTTTCGGGACAGACCTCAGCATGGTACTGGCCTGGCACCGGCAGAGACCCTGGCATGCTGTCATTCATGAGGCCTCCAGAGGACCTTGTGGCTGGTCAAGGCAGGGTGGGCTGTTGCTGCTTGGAGTGGTTGTGGCCTGGCTCTACCCCTCCCCAGCACCCCCAAACACCTTTCCTTCCTTGGGGACCCAAACACCACCAAGCTGAACAAGGCAGGACCCACTGCCTGTACTTCAGCACAGGAACAAGACAAGCCTGCTTGCAGCAGGATGCTCCAGGGCCCTGCTCCCAAGTGTTTGCCTGGTCCAAGATGGGTGTAAGCCAGCAGTGCTCAGCACAGCTCT
This sequence comes from Cephalopterus ornatus, assembly GCA_013396775.1. Lineage (NCBI taxonomy): Eukaryota > Metazoa > Chordata > Aves > Passeriformes > Cotingidae > Cephalopterus > Cephalopterus ornatus. The sequence continues at coordinate 805,962 of VZRE01013487.1, read as the reverse complement.
GCAATCAGGGAGGCTCCAGAGAGGGTTTCAACACAGGGCTCACAGAGGGCTTCAGAGCAAGATCTGGAAGGCATCATCCTCAGAGGAAAATAATCAAGTCTTGCACAGGCTGTTCATGCAGCTGTCAACATCCATCACTGGGCCGGAGACTGCTGCTGAGAAATCTTGCTGGTGGCTGAGAAAGTACAACTGGAGGCATGTAGGAGCCCAGGAATGCTGGCCAGCACACAGGCCCCAGAGGTGTCTGGGGAAGGGACATCCATCACTCCTGAGAGGCGCAGCAACCAGAACGCAGGAACCCAGCTCCTCCTGCACTTTCCCGCTGGGGAAATGCTGGCATAGCACCAGTTTGTTACTCAGAGGAGGGAAGGATCGTCCCAGTTGTCTCCTGGGAAGGTAGGATGCCTAGAGATGGGTTATGGCCTCAGAGCCTGAGAGATGATTTGACCACAGCCCCAGTGCTGGAGGCGCAGGATGCTGAGTTGTGAGCAGGAGGTACAGATCAGTGGGTTGGCATTGAGAGGAGAAGACAGACTTAAAGAAGAGCCTGGAGGGAAAAAACCAATCCAAACCCTTGCAAAACGTAACTTGGGAGGGGAGCAGGGGGATAAGCAGGCATCTCAGAGCAATGTAGATGATAAGGAGTCACCATGGGAAACAGAAGGGAAGGGATCTTACTCACTGCCATGGATGCAGCTGAAAAATGCCGAGAACAAATGGACACCAAAAGGAGACTAAAAAAAAATGGCACAGAGAAGTGGGGACTGGAAATGGCAGGAAATGGCAGGAAAGCACCTTGGAAAGAGCGGGCAGAATGGGACACATGGCTTGGCTTCTACCTGGCTCAGTGGCAATACAGAGGTGTCATCTCCCTGTCCCTAAGGAAGGAGATGTGAGCCAGTTGAGCTGGGATTTTGGAAGGCAGGGCAAGGTGCAAAACTGGAGAGGACCCCAGCCCCAGAGACTCCCAGCTTGCAGGAGGATTGCTCTCAAACGCAGAGTGAACAAACTGATACCAGAAGATGCTCGAGAAGTAATTCTGGATGGCACATTGCTGGAAAACAGCCTGGCAGGGTACCGCGTTACAAAAACCTGGGCTCTGTCAGCGAGTAATTCAAAGGCTGAACAGCCTTGCAGCTTTCAAAAGCTCCAGCTGCCCTGCTACAAGCCCTGACAGCAGGCCACCAAGCCCGTGTTCAGCAGGGGCTGCCAAGTACCCCAACTCAGTGCCAGGGAGCAGGGGTCGCTCAGCACTTCTGTGCAGGGGGACAGTGAGAGGCAAACAGGGAGACTGTGGGGATTGAGAGGGCAATGCAAAGCTTTATGTCTACTCTTAAATCCTGCCAAGACCCTGCTTGGCTAAACGCCAACCCCAGCCAACACCAACTTCAGAACAAAGCTGGTGGACTCAGCCCAGGTCTTAGCTGAGAAGATGCACTCCAGCCACAATGTCCACCCTGCTGTTCTGGTACTGTACCAGAGTAACTGTCCGTCTGTCCACTAAACTCTGGGCTCTTTGGTGTACAGACTGTTTCTGCTGGGGAAGTGCAGGATATGCAGGCTCCTGAAGCCTAACTCATAACCACATCAGCAGAGACCAGAGACACAAAACTAGCAGGTCCCTCTCTACAGGTTCTCTTTGCTCCGTGGTTTGATTTCCCCTGGGCTGAAAGGACAGCACCTCTTGGTATCTCTGAGCTTGCAAGCACTGCCCAAGAGAAAGCTGGGCACTGGCCAAATGCCACTATGGACGACCCCCAGCATGGTTGGGGTGTTTTTGTCATTGTTGGGTTATGAGCTCACTGCTGCAGCATGCCAGGCCAGCCAGCCAGCTCTGCCCTAGACACGCGCAACGCTGAAGAGACCTAGGAATGTACTGTCCCAGCAGGATTTCTAACTGAATCAATGTCTTTCTTTGGTGCCCTTCCTCCCAAAAGCAGGCTGAGAGGATGTCCCAGGGCCCTGCTATAGCAAACATCTCAAGGAGAGGTGAGGGGCTGCACTGGGCAAGAGGCAGGTGGCTCTGATGCTCCAGCCCAGCCATAGTGCCAGCCCTGCTGGGGACAGCCCTATGTGAGCAGGGCAGGGAGAAGACAGCCCTCTTCAACTCCTCAGCTCAGACCAGACCAGAGGCAAGATCCAGTGCTGGTTTGGGCAACAGGATAACAAGCTGGCCTGGACACAGCTTTGGCAGAAGATTGTACTGAGGTCTGTAGCCCAGCACTCAAGTAACAGATGAAGGTTAATGCATGAATTTAGGCATTCAGATAAAGGGTTTAACCCTACCTGGAGTGCCTCTTTTATGCATCATGACTCTTACAGACACAGCCCCTTTCCACTCTGTTAGTTCCTGTTCTAAACAACACAGTGCTCAGCTCTCTGCGCAGCAAGATGCCCTGTGCACGTCAAGGCTCCCCCTCCTCTTGCCAGACCTGTGACCAGCCACAAGTGCGCGACATTCTTCAAGACAGACTTCACAGCCACCAAACGCCCTCCCTGCAGTCATTCTCCCTCTCTCTCTACCTGGCAGCATTTCAATATGAGAGCTCAGTTGCTGGGTTTCCCCAACTTTTCCTTAGCAAAATATCTTCTCTACACCCAGTCACAAAGATCTGTGAGGTCCCCCAGGCACGCAGACCCCCTCAGCTGCACAGATACAAACAGCAGGGTCAGATCAGGGCTGTATGTTAGATGGAACTGTACCTATGTCGGGTCACTCATTCACCTTGGCAGTCCCCCCTGCACCTCCACTGCCTCCACAGCACGCACAACCCATGCTCAAGAACAACTCATCACCTGGCACACACCAGCCCCTGCTGCACACACCCCATGTGTCCCTCCTCCTCTCCACTGCAGAGGGGTTCCAGCGTGCACAGAGCAGAGTGACTTGGGAACAGATTTTTTTTCCCTGTAGAATGGGCTGCCACGGGGACAGTGTCCTGTGCATCACCTTCCACTCTGCTGCAGTCAGTAATGGACAGCTGTCTATCCTAGCCCCACACTTTCAACTCAGTAACATTCTAAGCTGCACAGATCTCTTTTAAAATATTTAAAACCTTCCTTGCCCAAGCAACTATTACTCCCAGGACAGCAGAACTCTCTATTCCTCCCAGCACAGCCCCACAGCGCGGGAAGCAGCGACCGAGCATCTCCCAACTGCATGTTTCCAACCGAGTGCGTCACAACTTAATGCTGCCCCCAGACTGTACTGCGCTATGACAACATCGAGGCTTGGCACGGCCCCGATGGCCCCACCGCGCTTGTTGTGGCCACGAGGGCAGCCCAGATAGCTCTGGGGTACCCCTGCCTGCTCTGCCCCAACCTGCCTGAAAGGAGAGGGCAGATGTAGACTTTTCTCCCGCTGCTACACGGGAGGCAGGTACCCGGCCGAGGCAGGACGCACCCAGAGAGAGCCTGTTCGCTTCTTCCCACCCAGGACCGATGCCCACCAGCCTAACACCTCCAAAACCGACGCCGGCTCACACCGAGCAAGCTCTTGGCAGTAAAAACCCTTTTTTTGTCCAGGCTGCCACTCCTTCCTCTCCAGCTCCGCTCGGCTAGGAGCCGGGGCTGCGGCGCCGTCCCTCCGCGCTGCCTTGCGGCTCTCCCCGCCGCCCAGCTGGGTGCCAGTCTGCGCTGGCCGGGCTGGCACGGCACGGCACGGCGCAACTCAACCCTTGGAAGGGAGCCCGCAGAGCTTGTCACTTATGCTAAGCTGGAGGGCTGGTCCCAGCGGTACGGCTCTGTCCTGGATTCCTCTTGCAGCGATGTTTTCGAGCAAGCGTTGCTGTTAGATCACGGTAAGCGGCGCAATGTCACCCAGGTCTTGCCGCGCTCCCGCAACCCCTGTGCTCGGGGTCGGATGCGGGAAGGACGGCAGAGCTGGGGACGGGGATCCTCGGGCGGAGGGGGGATTAGTGGGGGCCTGGCTCCGCAGAAAGCAGGCAGGAGAGGGAGATGGGGCTGGCTGATTGCTACATCCATACCAGGGCTGAGGCTCTTGCAGCGGGCGGGACGGAGGCTGTCCGGGCACGTCCGCCTGCNNCGCCTGCCCGTCTCCCCTCCGGGACGCAGGGCGCTGCGCATCCCTCCGCGGAGCCCCCCGGTCCCCCGGCCTGCCGCTTACCGGCTTCTTCTTGCGACGGTTCTGGAGGCGGCTGACCACCAGGTCGGTGTAGAGTACCGGCTTGAGAGTGCGGGAGCGCTGGGGCCAGCCGTAGCAGAAGGTCTCCGCGCCGCGGTAGTTGCGCCCGTAGCGCACCGAGCACATGGAGCGGGATCG